>APFE030907670.1:36130-77369 GCA_000404065.3 Pinus taeda | reverse complement strand
CACACCATTCTCATGTTTAACCCCACTAACATAGATGAGGTATCCATTTAGGCTACACATCTAGAGGCTAGAGGCAAGAATGTGAACCCAGAGATTGGGGGATCATCAAAGCCCTCTGTAAGCAAAAACAAGGAAAAGAAGAAGCTCAGATGGAAAGAGAGGAAGGCAATTGTTGTACAGAAAGACAAACCTTCATGCACTCGCTGCAAGAAGGATGGACATGATGATGCACATTGCTGGTCTTTGCATCTGGAGCGGAAACCCAAGAAGTTCGATGGAAAGAAGAAGAAGATTGTTGCTGCTATTCAAAAAGATTTGGGGTCGGACTCAGGTGATGAAACAACAGCCACAACTACTGGTATAAAAGGTAAAAATTCTGAAGCATCTACTAGTAATTCTACACAATCTATTGATAATGAAGAAAATGAGAGGAAAAGGCATGAGCTTTTTCATATTAGAGTTATTTCCAAGCACCAAAAGATTGATACTTTATTTGATAGTGCTTCACAAGTAAACTTGATTTCTGAAGCAATTGTAAAGAAGTTGGGATTACTAACAACACCTCACAAGAAGCCATATCCATTAGGTTGGGTATGTGATAAAGCAAAGCTACAAGTGACTATACAATGTAAACTTAGGTTTGCTTTTGGGTCAACATTTGTAGATGAGGTTGAGTTAGATATAGTTCCCTTGGATGTATGTGGTATTATTTTAAGAAGTCCTTACTTGTATGATAGAAAAGTCATTTTCTATAGAACTGAAAATAAGTATCAACTCACGAAAGATGGAATAGAATATATTGTAAGAGCTCATCAACTCAAAAATAATTATACTGTCATAAACTTAGGGTAGATGACAAGAATTGTAAATTCATGCAAGCAATTTTTACTAATGGTTGTAAAGGAAAGGAACCCTGATAAAACAAATGTATTTGAGGGTTGTGATGCTAAACAGAAAACTGATTTAGAAAAATTTGTTTCAGAATATGATATCCTATTTCAAGAACCTAAAGGTCTGCCACCCAAAAGGGAAATAGTACATGATATTCATTTGCAACAAGATGCTCCATTACCTAACATCGGAATGTACAAGTTATCCGCTTTAGATAATGCAGAGATCAAGAAGCAGGTACAGGAGCTGCTCGAGAAAGGGTTCACAAGACCAAGCACATCACCATGCAGATCTCCAATCATGTTGGTGAGAAAGAAAGATGGTTCGTGGAGGATGTGCATTGATTACAAATAACTAAATAAAATAACGATCAAGAATCGTTATCCTCTTCCTCACATTGATGATCTATTAGATCAACTGAAAGAGGCAATTTAATTTTCCAAGTTGGACTTGCATAGTGGCTATCATCAGGTCAGAGTAGCAGAACAAGATGCATGGAAGACTACTTTCAAAACAAAGCAAGGGTTGTATGAATGGCTAGTTATGCCTTTTGGCTTAACTAATGCTCCTACCACTTTCATGAGAGTTATGAATGATATGATTTTTAGTAAAACATGGGAAGAACATTTGAAGCGTTTAAAGAAGACTTTAGATGTTTTGAAAAGAGAAAATCTCTATGTGAAATTTTCAAAGTGTGAATTCGGCAAAACATCTTTAAATTATTTGGGTCATATTGTAGGGGGTGGTGAATTGAAGATAGATCCCTCTAAGGTCAAAGTCATTGTGAACTGGCCTAAACCCAAATCTGCTACAGGAGTTAGGAGTTTCCTAGGAGCAGCACAATATTGGAGAAAGTTTATTGCTAACTTTTCCTTAATTGCAGCTGCCTTACATGATTTGACAGGATTGAACAAGGTGTTTTAGTGGGGAGGCAAACAGCAAAAAGCCTTTGACACCTTGAAAGAAAAAATTAGTACAGCACCAGTACTAGCATTCCAGATCTTCAAAGACCATTCGAGATTGAAACAGATGCTAGTGACTATGCCATGGGAGCAGTGTTGATGAAACACGGTAAACCCATATGTTATCATTATGAGACATTTAATTCTGCAATAGTTAATTATCCCACATATGATAAAGAATTGTATGCATTAGTACAAAGTGTGAAAAAGTGGAAACATTACTTAATGGGCAAAGAAACAATCATCCATACAGACCATCAACCACTTTAGTATTTTTACTCACAAACTAAATTGCAGCAATCAAGAAACTATAGGTGGATGGGTTTTCTACAGCAGTTTCATCTAGTCATCAGATATAAGAAGGGCATACACAATAAAGTTGCAGATATGTTATCCAGACCAATCATAAATGCATCTACTATACTTAACCATAACTCAGTAATGCATGAAAGTTACATTGAATAATATGCTCAAGATATAGATTTTAAAGATGTATATGCAACTTTAAGTCATGGAAAACAAGTAGAAGAATTGGATTATTATGTTAAGGACCAACTCTTGTATCATTTGGGAAAGTTATGCATTCCACAAACTGAAAGAGTTAACATAATCCGAGAAGCACATACTTCTCTTATATCAAGTCATTTTGGTTTAAGTAAAACAGTTGCACAGCTGCAAAGGTTTTGTTATTGGCCAAGAATGTATGAAACGGTTTCTAGATATATTAAAGGGTGTACCATGTGTGCTAAAAGCAAGCCCAGCAATAGAAAATTAGGCTTGTACACTCCACTTCCAGTTCCTTCTCGTCATTGGAAAAGTGTTTCCATGGACTTTGTTGGGGGATTTCCAAAATCTAGAAAAGGTCATGACTATTTATATGTTATTGTGGACAGGTTCAGCAAAATGTGTATTTTAATACCTTGTAACAAGCAAATTACAGCTGAAAAAATAGCGAAGTTGTTCTTTCAGCATGTATCGGTTCATTTTCGATTACCCACTTCCATTATATCTGATTGAGATTCCTGATTTTTTGGGAAGTTTTGGTCAAGTCTATGGGAATTGATGGACACCATACTGAAGAAGAGCACAACCTTTCATCAACAAACAGATGTCCAAATAGAGGTGGTCAACAAGACAGTGATCCAGTTGCTTAGGGGCTATTGCAGCAAGCATCCCAAGCTTTGGGATGAAGATTTGTGTTATGTGCAACATGCTTACAACCATGCTAAGCACTCTTCTACACAGAGATCTCCTTTTGAGACTTGTTTTGGTTTTACATCAAGGTATCCCTTGGATTTTGTCTTTGGAAAAGACTTAGCAGTTGATAGACACAGTGATCTGGACAAAGCAACCAAGTTCATTGAACAGATCCAAGAAATTCACGGCAGTGTAGGAACAGCTGGAAAAGAGCTAGGCCAAGTACAAGGCAAGGCATGATAAGTATCGAATTGAACATAGCTTCCAAGTTGGTGATCAAGTCTGGTTGTACATCAAGAAAGACAGAATGCAAGGTGAAGGTAAGAAGCTAAAACCAATAAGGTATGGGCCTGTCAAGATACTTGAGAAAATTGGTGAAAACACTTTTCACCTTGATTTGCCAGCTTATATACATATCTATTCATTCATTAATGTAGAGAACTTGAGATTGTTTGAACCTTCATTGATTGAAGATCCTAAGGAGCAAAGTCAGTTGCCTTCTATTGATGATCTGTTGCCTAAATATCTCAATGAGTTGCAGGAAGATATAGTTTTGGACAGGAAGGTGAGAACTACGTGTAGAGGGGATGTTGAGTACCTCAGAATCAAACTCAAAGGTTCAAAATCAAGCAGTGCATGATGGATAGAGATTGGACAAGTGAGGATGTTATATCCTCACTTAATCGATGCTTGAAAACCAAATTTTGGTGGTCCAAAAGCTTTTTCAGTGGGAAGGCAAGATCCAAAATGGATCCTAAACACCCTCTAAGTCTTCAAACATCCAAAACTATCGCATAAGAAGAACCTTTAAAAATGGTGTATTACACTATCAGGAGTGAAAAACACAAGGAAACAACAGAAATAGAGCCTATCGGAGGTCAAAACAACATTTCACAAGAGCCGTCAGATCCAGCCGATCAACGGTCCAGATCTGATTGGCATATCACAATCAGTGGTGACAGGCAGAGGCTATTGGCGGTGACCATATGACAATTGCGATAGCGATCAGCGCAAGTCAACGAGGATTGTAGTTCAAGCACGTAGATCGATGGCCCAAATTAACTCGCAATATCGCATCGGCAGAATACAAAGGAGCGGGGCCGATATACATACGACTGCGATAGCCGGACCCGATAAAATTATAGATGATATTTTATATAATTTGAGATCGGGAAAACGGAATTTTCCTTTGTATTTCGTATTTTCATAAATAAACGAAAAACAAAGGAAATATGAATAAAGCGATGAATCCGGACACAAAAAAGATATATATGCAGATATAGATGTTTTGAGTTCCGTAATGAGCAGGATTTTGGGCGGGCCTTAGGCAGTAAGTGGTATTGGACGAGCTTCACCCAATCCCATCCATTGGCCAACACGTGGCGTGAGAAAACCACCTTTTCTAGCGGGTAATCTCTGTATGCCTTCGCCGCCCAAAATGAATCTCAACTGTTGGATATAGATCACTCAGATCAATGGTGGATATACGACCGTGATATTAAAGGCAGAACCGATGGAATATAGGGTGGAATTCATAATATTTGAAGTCCGATGAACAATGATTTGGCAAATTTTTCCCGTGTTTTACAGTGTTTCTCTGTGTAAACAAAAAACGCTATTTTTGGGGATTTCAAAGGCCCGATGGTCCCTCTCGTTGCAGAACAGGTGGCCACCTTCCCTGAAGACGTTATGCCATGATTGCTAATGATCAGGAGGGAATTCGAGCAGACAGAGGCCGGGAGACAGAGAGCCCGAGAAGGGGAAAAGAACAGACAACACCGATTGGCTTTAAAGCCACAGACTGACAGAGACAGAGAGGTGGCAGTACTAAAACAGAGAGAAAATAGAGATAGAGAGTGAAAGAAAGAGTCTGTGTACTCAGAGAGGCTTGAGGGATTCAATCAAACTCCTGTTGTTTGTATCTCTGTGTTGAGATTCAATTTGAGCTCACATTTTGTAAAACTCTACTCTTGAAGACATAATAGAGAGGTCACCACTGAAGGCTGGACCAGGAGACGTAGCCCAAGAGTTTTGGGTGAACTCCATATTAAACTTGATGTGTTTATGTGTAGTTGTCTATTATGCTTCTTTAACTACTCAATTGTCTATATTATTCACAATATTATCTATTTGTTGCATTAAGTAATATAGGCTAATCCATGCACATGAGTCTATAATACCTTAAAAGTAATCTAAGATCATATTTTCGTATCAATGTTGGATCATATATGTAGGTTAATGAGCTTTTGATGGTTTTCTTGATCTGATCTAAGGATGCACCTATATAGCTGATGAAGGTTGATGGACCGGGATCATAAAGGCTTAAGATTATTATCATTATGTGGTTGGATCTTGAACAGTCTAGATCTGAATATTGACGCATGTTTTATTCTGTAAATGTGATGATCTGGGTATGATTGAAGTTTGGAATAGTTGTGATGTTTTAAGTTAGCCATTTACAGATCTGTACACAGGTTTGCTTTAGTAAAAGGGCGTATACCCGCTGGTTCAGTATATCAATGTTGCGTATACATCATAAATTTGAATTTGCAGATCTTTACATTGGTTCCCTTTGGTAAAAGCATGTATACACGCTATTTCGACACACGGAAGTAGCGTATACCTTATGAAGTATGATGTTTAAAGTTTCAGTTCTGTTTGCTATTGCAGAGTTCTGGTTACTGCTTTGTGTTCTGGTGACTGTATTCTGGTGACAATGTTCTAAATGATGTGATTGATTGATTGTGATGATGGGTTTTCAAGTGATTGATTGATTCATTTGTGGATTGAGTTTAGCAGATGTATTTGACAGTTGTATTGTAATTATGATTTTTAGAGTTTCAATGTTGTTGATGGGTCCCGTATGAAAATTGGATGAAACGTGACCTTCAGATTGTGGTGTTGTGTTGTAGGAGTATCCAATCTAAAAATTCATGAAACGTGGTCCCTGGTGGAAGAGTGGAGTTTTCTTTAGGCTGGCACCTACATACTAGTAAACATATTAGCTAGTACAAGAGCCAGGGGGTTGTTGCTCCCCTCTAGTAGTAGCTGGAGAATGAGAGAAGGTTGTAGCCTTCTGCAGGTGGTGCCTGCATACTGGTATGAGTCTGCACCAATACAAGATTGTAAGCAAATTTTCTTATTATTAAAAATAAGACAAAGACAACAGCAACAGCAACAGGTGGTTTTTACCCACATTGGGTTTCCACCTTATATCTTTATTTTCATGTGTGTTTCTTATATGTGATGATTTATTACGCTTTTACTGCATTGTCTAATAAATCTTTGATATACTGGTTTAAGCTCAATACATGATAAATTGTCTAAATCAAAAGTTCTCTGCATATACGTTGGTTGCTTTTAGTATAGTCGCATGTACACGCTAGTTCACTTCACTGAAGTATCGTATATAAATCTGTTTGGGAAATAAAATTATAGATCTGATAATACTGATTCACCCCCCTCTCAGTATTATTTCCAACAATTGGTATCAGAGCAGGTCCTTCAGAAGAAGCTTGATCGCTTGAAGGAGATCCATCATCATGAATAATCAAGAAAGCGTGGGATCCATCAGACCACCAATCTTTGATGGGAGCAATTTTGCTTATTAGAAAATAAGAACCACAGCCTATCTACAATCACTTGGAACGGATGTCTGGGAAATTGTGGAAGGAGGATATACATTTCCAACAGCAATTCCTACAGATACGACAGGTAAAAAATAATATGAAACCAATGTCAAAGTTGTCAATACTTTATTGGGAAGTCTGTCACAATCAGATTTTGTCAAGGTCATGCAGCTCAAATCAGCCAAAGGAATATGGGACAAAATCGTTCTAAGCTATGATAGAGGCTCTCAGGTAAAACGTGTTAAGCTTCAAACACTCAGAATTCAGTATGAAACTCTTAAGATGCATAGTGATGAAAGTATAGCTAGTTACTTATTATGTATAGATGAGGTTATTAATTGTATGAAGAATCTAGGTGAAGAAATAAAGGAAGTTACCTTAGTTGAGAAAGTTTTGAGATCCCTTTCTGCTAAATTTGAATCAAAAGTGTCTGCCATAGAAGAAAAACAAGATTTGCATACTATCACTATGACACAACTTCGCGGAATCTTAACTACCTTTGAGATGAGAAAAGGAGGACCATCAGATATGAGAGAAGCCACATTCAAAGCTTCAGCAAAAGGAAAGGAAGAACACTATGAATCAGGATATATTTTAGAAGAAGAAGATGAGGTAAACTTTTTCAAGAAGCTTCAACAGGGTTCTAGAAGATTTAGATGTAAGTTACCCTTCAAACGTTTTGCCTGTGGCAGAGTTGGTCATTATGCTGCCAAATGTCCTCATAAATATAAATATGAAAAAGGCAATTAATATGCAAAATGGAATAGAAAACAAGTTGTAATAAAAGGAGTTATTATACTCATGAAGATAGCGATGGTTTATCAAATAGTGATGAAGATGAAAATAGTAATGACTATAGACTTCTAATGGCCTATGACGATGATAATTTTTGGGATGATTTAGAAGAGGATGACCTTCATGAAGAAATATCTAAACTCAAAATCTGCTTAGAAGAAAAGAATATGATTATAGATACCTTGACATACCAACTTGCTGAAAAAGAAAAACATAATGAAAAACTAGAATGTGAAATTGTGGGTCTAAGAAAGGATCTTGAGAAAACGAAATCTCTCAATCTTAGATTTGTTAAAGGATCAGAAAATTTAAATGAAATTATCAAAGTGCAACGTTCTCCTCTTATAAAGACAGGTCTTGGATATACTGATGAAGCATCTCAATCACAGAAGTCGTCAACCTCCACTAAAAGTTATCTTGATGTAGCAAAGACCATTGAACAGTATGACAATTGCCAGCAAAGGCATAAAGTAGATCACTAGGTAAATCAGACTCAATTTACTCCAAGGATAAATAGAAGCCACAACCAACCTCAGGTAAATCATACTCAAATTGCTCCAAAGATGAATATCAATAGAAACTACAATCACCGGGTCAATAGATTCGATAGTCGTAGGAACTTCTTTAATGGGCAATGTTTTTCATGTCATAATTTTGGACACAAAGCTGCTCAATGTGTTGCTTACAAAACCATCATGGCTAGAGAAGCACGAAATCAAAGGAATGTAACAGGGGTCAAGAAAAGTTCCTATAATAACTTTTCTCTTCTTGAAAATGAAATAGAATGCTCAATATCTAACAACTTTGGTCATGAAGAATCAGAATGCAGGAGAAAAATTCAGCAAACATCTCAAAAGAAGAAAACTCCATTAAATCCCAAGATATGGAGAAGGAAAGAATCTCAAAAAGAAAGATGTGGTATAGCCTTGTATGCAGAAGGACAAGAAAATCAGTGGTACATTGATAGTGGATGCTCAAAACACATGACAGGTGACAAAGAAAAACTTCACTCATATAATGCCTTAGAAAAGGAAAAGAATGTCTCAATTGGAAATGATACTCCTGCTGTCATAAAAGGTAAAGGCTTTGTTTTCTTGAAAATCTGGAAATGTTATGTATGTATACAATTTAAAGCATAACTAGTTGAGTGTCAGCCAAATGTGTGATCAAGGAAATGAAGTGGTGTTTCGATCAAATGGATGTGTTGTCCATAAGCTTGATACAGAAGAGACCATGATCAAAGGTACAAGAACTCCAAACAGATTATACATACTCAAAGGAGGACAACAATAGTGTTATCTAAGCAAAAATGATGAAAATTGGTTATGGCATAGAAGATTGGAACATCTAATCTTTTCTCAAATAAGAAAAGCATGTAGATTCAAGGTTTTTCATGATCTTCCAGATATTAGCATCCCTAAAAAGATAATATGAAAACCATGTCAAATCGGTAAGAAAACCAGAGCTCACTTCATTGAAAAAGAAGGATCAGCTAGTAAGCCTCTTGAACTTGTCCATACTAATTTATGTGGGACCATCAAGGAAAAAGTCACCTCGTGGAGAAGAATACTTTATTTTGTTCATTGATGATTTTTCCAGAAAGTGTTGGATAGGTCTTTTAAAGCATGAATATGAAGCATTTGAAAAGTTCCAAGCCTTCAAATCTTTGGTTGAAAATGAATCAGATCGAAAAATCAAATGCCTCAAATCTGATCGAGGAGGGGAATTTACCTTGGATGAATTATTTGACTTTTGTGAACAACATGGAATAAAAAGGAAATTCTCCACCGCAAGGACTCCTCAACAAAATGGAGTGGTAGAAAGAATGAATAGAACTATTCAACAAATGGCTCGAGCTATGCTAGATGAATCTAGAACTCCTACAACCTTCTGGGGTGAAGTTGCATTCACGATTGTAACTATTCTCAACCAAGCAAATTTTCGGGTAAATAACACTCAAACTCCACATGAAGTTTGGTATGGTAAGACTCCTACTGTAAAATACTTTAAAGTTTTTGGAAGCAAATGTTATATCAAAAGGACTGATGAAAAACCTGGTAAGTTTGAGCCCAGAGCAGATGAAGGTATTCTTCTTGGTTACTCTTCCTAAAGTAAAGGATATAAATTTTATAATAAAAGACTTGAGAAAATTGTTGAAAGTATTCGTGTTGTAGTTGATGAAGCATACAAAAATCCAAAACAGATAAAAAACAAAAGATTATAACAATGAAGAAGATGTGGATTATTTTCCCACATCAAATCACAATGATAGTGAAGAAGAAGCCAATGAAGCACCAGAAGAAGAGATAATGGTAGAAGAAAATACTTCGTACAAGTATGTTTAGAAAAATCATCCAGAAACTCAAAATTTAGGGGAAAAAGAGGCCGGTGCACAGATAAGAAGAACTATTACAGAAACCTCAAGCTATCTAGCATTACTATCCTCCACCAAACCTCAAAACATAAATGAATCATGCAAAGATGAATGTTGGATCAAGGCCATGAATGAAGAACTTGAGAAAATTGAAAAGAATAGTACTTGGGAATTAGTTCCTAGACCTCATGATAAAAATATTATAGGAACTAAATGGATATTCAAAAACAAGTTGAATGAAAATGGATAAGTCATTAGAAACAAGGCCAGACTTGTTTGTAAAGGGTATGCTCAACTAGATTTTGAAGAAACTTTTGCACTTGTTTCTAGACTTGAAGCCATAAGGATGTTTCTTGCTCTTTCTAGCTTTTAGAAATTGAAAGCATACCAAATGGATGTAAAATTTGCTTTTCTTAATGGAGATTTAGAAGAAGAACTTTATATTGAACAACCAAAAGGATTCATTCTTGGAAATGATGCAAAACTTGTATGCATACTCAAAAAGGCTCTCTATGGTCTGAAATAGGCTCCAAGGGCCTGGTATTACCACCTTGACAAATATCTACACCAACAAGGTTTTGCAAAAGGTTCAGTAGATAGCAATCTATATACAAAGATTGAAACTAATAAATTGCTAATTATTGTTGTTTATGTTGATGATATCATTTTTGGTAGCAATGAAGAATCCATGAGTCAAAATTTTGCTTCAGTGATGCAACAAGAATTTGAAATGTCCTTGCTTGGTGAACTTACCTATTTTCTTGGTCTACAAGTTCAAAAAAATAAAGATGGTATTTTTCTTTCACAAACCAAATATCTCAAATAGATATTGAAAAGGTACGGCATGGAAGATTCTAAACCTATATGTACCCCAATGGTAACAGGATGCAATCTCAGCTCAAATGATGAATCAACAGCAGTACATCAACCAACTTACAGATCCATGATTGGCAGTCTGCTTTATCTAACGGGTACCCGACCTAACATCATGCATGCAGTAGGAATAGTTGTAAGATTCCAAGCAAATCCAAAGGAATCACACCTTTAGGCAATCAAAAGAATTTTCAAATATCTTCAAGGAACTCAAAACTTTGGTTTATGGTATCCTAGAGATACAGATCTTACTCTTCATGCATATACAGATGCAGATTGGGTAGGAAGTGTTGATGATATAAAAAGAACTAGTGGTGGTGCATTCTATATGGGTTCCAGGTTAGTGTCTTGGTTCAGCAAGAAACAAAGTTCAATTGCTTTATCTAGAGCTGAAGCAGAATATCTCGCTGCTACATCTTGCTACACACAACTACTTTGGATGATGCAAACCTTGCAAGACATTTAGATCACATGTAATCCACCCATATACATTCTATGTGATAATACAAGTGCCATCAGTATTTCAAAGAATCCAGTCATGCACTCCAAGACCAAGCACATACCCATCAAATACCATTTTCTACGTGAACAAGTGCTTGAACAAAAGGTCAAATCAGAGTATGTTCCCTCCAAAGAACAGGTTGTTGATATATTCACTAAACCACTGCCCAGAGATACATTTGAATATCTCAGACAAAATATAGGAGTAGTTGTTGTATCATCCTATTGTTAAATCCAATTTTTCAAAGAAAGGTTATTATATGCATGTTTCATGGAGTATAATCGCATACACATGCGGGTTTCTGTGGGTCGAGTGTATATGTTTTTCAAACAAAGAAAAAAGTGGGGCGGGCTTTGATATAGGTAGCACAGGTTCAGGGGGAGCATTAGCCTTCGTGTACTTTCAGCATTGTTGGCATTATGGTTGCTAAGTCCAGCTATGGCTTCAAATATTTATACCATTTATTGCTTAAGTCATGTAAAAGTATAGGGTGTGATATGTCTTCTCATACATTTGAATGAGTCCTCTTGGACAAATGATGTAATTTGTATCCCCACTTTACATCGGATAAATGATGTAATATTTATTGTTTCTGTCATGTATAAAAAATTGGTATATCCCCACTTGGTTGGGATATGGGTGTATGTATGATTCATTGGTTATAGGAAGGTCATCCTCACACAGTTGAGTTATAGAGTCATGTTATTCCTTTAGAAAATATTTTTTTTGCAGACTTTGTTTGTGCTCAGGGGGAGCATGGATGGTTTCAGTGCATCTCAGCATGTACAAAAGGGGAGCTCAATTAGAAAATTTAGCATGTACTCAGGGGGCACATGAACAGCATAATGTATGTCAAAGGGAGAAAATAGCTTGGTCCACCCTTTGCCCTTGATGTCAAAGGGGGAGAGTGACTTGGTGTTGTTGTTGCCATCAAGTCCAAAGGGGGAGATTGTTGACATTATGATACAGGTGTTGTCCTTGATGGCAACTCACTCAGATGAAAGATAACAGTGCAGTAGGTTAACAGTAAAGAATTACAGATCAAACTCCAAAGAATGAAGAAAGAGAGGTATACGCAGGTTCACCTTGTCCAAATTGCGTATACACGCATGTTTACTAAACAAAAGGAGCGTATACCTACACACACACTTTCACAGAAAGAAAAGCATGTATATCTTGGAAAACCAAAAGTTTTTGGTCTAAGGTATTTCTTGGTCCAAGGTATTTGATTGGTCTGAGGTATTTGGTCCAAGATATTGATCCTAAGTAGTTTTGGTCCATGGTATTGAGAAAGGCCTAAAACTATATTAGGAGGAAAAGATCATTAAGCCAAGGGGTGCCAGGATTTGAATATCTTATGAGGTGTTGGATCATATATGCAGGTTAATGAGCTTCTAATGGTTTGCTTGATTTGATCTAAGGATGCACCTATATGGCTGATGAAGGTTGATGGATCGGGATCATAAAGGCTTAAGAGTATTATCATTATGCGGCTTGATCTTTAATAGTCTAGATCTGAATACTGATGCATGTTTTATTCTGTAAATGTGATGATATGGGTATGAATGAAGTCTGGAATAGTTGTGATGTTTTAAGTTAGCACTTATAGATCTGTACGCAGATTTGCTTTAGTAAAAGGGCATATACAAGCTGGTTTAGCATATCAAAGGTGTGTATGCATCATAAATTTGAATTTGCAAATCTGTACGCTGGTTCCCTTTGGTAAAAGCGCGTATACACACTGGTTCGACACATGGAAGTAGTGTATACCTTATGACGTATGATGTTTAAAGTTTCAGTTCTGTTTGTTGTTGCAGAGTTTTGGTTTCTGCTTTGTGTTTTGGTGACTGTATTCTGGTGACAGTGTTTTGAATGATCAGATTGATTGATTGTGATGATGGGTTGTCAAGTGATTGATTGATTCAGTTGTGGATTGAGTTTTGCAGATGTATTTGATGGTTGTATTGTAGTTATCATTTTCAAAATTTCAATGTTTTTGATGGATCCAGTATGAAAATTGGATGAAACGTGGCCTTCAGATTGTGGTGTTGTGTTCCAGGAATATCCAGTCTGAAAATTCATGAAACGTGATCCCTGGTGGAAGAGTGGAGTTTTCTGTAGGCTGGCACCTACATACTAGTAAACATATTGGCTAGTAAAAGAGCTAGGGGTTGTAGCTCCCTTCCAGTAGTAGCTAGAGAACAAGAGAAGGTTGTAGACTTCTACAGGTGGGTGCCTGCGTACTGGTATGATTCTGCACCAGTACAAGATTGTAAACAAATTTTCTTATTATTAAAAGGAAGACAGAGATGACAATAGTGGGTGATTTTTACACACATTGGGTTTCCACCTTATATATTGGTGTTCATGTGTGTTGCTTATATGTGATGCTTTATTCTAATTTTACTGCACTGTCTAATAAAGCTCTGATATACTAGTTTAAGCTCAATACATGATAAATTGTCTAAATCAAAAGTTCTCTGCATATACGTTGGTTTATTTTAGTACAGTCGCGTGTACACCCTAGTTCACTTCACTGAAGTAGCATATATAAATTTGTTTTGGAAATAGAATTATAGATCTGATAATGTTGATTCAACCCCCTCTCAGTATTATTTCCAACAGAATGTGTATGACATTGATATGTAGGATCACCTGCAAGAGCACATGTTGCATCCCGAGTAGCGCAGACCCATTTTGGAAGCTAAGGAGTTGAAGGAGGATCCCGAGAAGGTGGGGGAGGATTGTCATCCTCATTGTTATCATCTGAAGAAGGAATATTTTCAAAAGTAGATGGGATAGATAGAGGTAGCACATCCGCCGAACTAGGCTCATAGGCCGATATATTTTCAGCAAACTTTACATCTCTTCTAATGATAACATTTTTGTGATTTAGTTTGAATAAGATTATGTCCTTTGACATCTTCAAAATATCCAACGAAAATACATTTTTCAGTCTTAGGTTCTAAGGCTTTATGTTTCTCATCTAAAATATGGGCCCATGCTTCACTTCCAAAAACACAAAAGTGACTTACATTTGGTTTAATTGAGATCCATGCTTCTTCTAGAGTGATATTCTTTAAAAACTTAGTAGGAGTGAGATTTACTATGTAACTTTCACAGTTAATTGCTTTTGCCCAAAAATTAAGACTAAGCCCTTTAGATTGAAGCATACAATTAGCCATTTTCTTTAAGGTGTGAATATTCCTTTCAGCTGCACCATTTTGTTGTGGAGTATATGGAACATTGTGTTACAATTGAATTCCATGCTCAGTGCAAAAGTTGATGAATTTGTTGTTAACATATTCTCCGCCATTATCAGATCTTAGTTTAAGAATTTGATGTCCATATGGTTTTTCAACAAAGGCATTAAAGGCTAAGAACATGTTAAAGACTTCACTCTTCATTTTTAAGAAGTATACCCAAGTGTGTCTCGAGAAATCATCAACGAAAATTAAGAAATACTTGTAGCCAAAGAATGAAACAATTAGAAGTGAACCACATAAATCATTATGCACAATTTGTAAAGGGGTTGGGGCGTGCCAAGAGGCACATTTTTCAAAACTATCCCGATGATGTTTTCCAAGTACACATCCAGAACAAACACAATCTTTGTAATATACCGTAGGAAGACCTATCACCATATTTTATTTACATAGATTTTGAAGGGAGCAATAGTTTAAGTGACCAAATCGCTTATGCCAAAGTTTGCTCACTTCATCATTATGAGCAAAAAATACCGAGGGAATATTTGATGACCCAAAGTTGTTAAACTTATACAACCTTTTAGAATCATCAGCAATTTCAGTCGCTAAAATCTGTCTAGGATATCTTAGTTCCTTAATTACAACATCATGAGGTGAAAATTCAATGGTTTTACCTTCAATTGAATGATTTATCTGATATAGAGATAGAAGGTTGCAGGATAAGGTAGGAACACATAATACATCATTAAATTGACCATTGTCTAGATGAATAGTTCCACTCCCTATAACACTAAGAGATCTATCATCACCAACATATATATTTTTGGTGTTACAAACATTTAAAGAAGAAAACATGGCTTTGTTTTTGGCCATGTGATAAGAAGCTCCAAAATCAATGAACCACTCATGAGAAGGAGAAGAAGAAGATATGTTTAGTGCATAACCAAATTGAGATGTTTGACAACCACATGCAGAAAGTGTTATTCTTGAAGATGAAGTTGAAGTTGAAGAGTGCTCCAAATGGATGTTATGCTTCTTCATTGTTGCTTCCAAGGCTTCCATCTTCTTAAAGAATTTGGATTCTAAGTGGCCATCACGATTACAAAAGTTGCAATGTCTTCCAGTCTTCTTCCCTTTGTTTTTAGTTGCCTTATCATTTTGTTGAGCTTATTTTTAATTGTGAGGTTGAAATTGCCTAGGACCCTTGTTTGTTTTAGGACCATTCTTTTTAGGATGATTATTCTTAAGATTCTTTGAGCTTGGTTGATGTTGGGCTGCTAAGGCTTTCTTAGAAGAGTTCTTAGTATTAAGTGTAGAAAAACTTGTAGATTCACAAGCTCGTGTAATCTACTAAAAAAGAAACAAAAATATACTTCTACTCTTTACAACGGAATCCCATAAACATCGAGAAAAAAATAATCAATAGAGGAAGAGAATCAAAGGCACATAACACAATAAATATCTCGGGAAAACCACAGCTCAAGACCCCACTATTTGTTTTGTATTAATCCAGAAAATCAAGATGAATTTACAATGCTTGTTCTCTCTAGAACAATCCCAGCACTCAGCAAATTCAATCTCCAACTCATAAGCAATCTCAAGGCCAAAGCTTAGCCAATTCACAAGCTCTCCAAGTCTCTATTCCAATGTGTAATTCCTATGAAGTATAGCTTGTATTTAAAGGGAAATAAAGCCTCTAAAAATAGCGCAATCCCTCAAGGATCAGTTCCTGATTCCATGCATTGTAAGTGCAACTCAGAAAAATCTAAACAATCAGTACATTGTCCCTGCACTCTAATCTCAATTGGGTCTTTCTTAGAATCAACATGCATGAGTTTCAAATGATGGAATCTTCAGTTAACTAGAGTAGCACTAATTAGGTCACTAGTGTCCAAACTGACTATTTACTCACTATTAGTTCCTGAAACTGATTGGAAATAATTTAACTGGACTTAACTCAATAAACTGAGTTAACTAATTACAACTCATTGATAACTCATCCTTAACTCCTATAAGTTAGGGATAACATATACATGTCTTCTAAAAGACTTCCAATTCGAATTTCCTAAATTAATTTAAGTTAATTAAACTTAATTAATCATTTTCAAATTGCTATGAGAAAAGAACTATATTTTAATTCACAGTTTAATTCAAGAACAAATTAAGCTGGAATTTCTTGTTGCCATTTCTCAACACTCCCTCCCTCAACAAGAAAGGCATTATCTACTACCCCAATCTTGTCTCTGTGAAACTCGAATTTACATCTTGGCAATGCCTTTGTCAAGATGTTAGCATCTTGCTCCTGCGTGGGAATGTAATCTAACAACATGATCTTCCTCAATACACAATCTCTGAGATGATGATATCAGATATCTATATTCTTGAACCGATCATGAAAACCTCAATTTTCAGAGAGTTTGATATAACTCTGATTATCACAAGAAATCATTGTCGGATCCATATGTTGACCAAACAAACCAACCAGGATATTCCTCATCCAGATAGCCTCACATGCTGCTTGACTTGCATCCATGTACTCTGCCTCTATCAAACTAAGTGCAACAGATCTCGATTTCTTGATGTACCAAGAAACTACAGCTAATCCAATACTAAAGATCCCTCCTGATGTTCTCTTCCTGTCATATGGACTTCGCACCCTATCTGCATCAGTGAATCCTTGAAGCTTCACTCCCCCTGTCCATTTGTACCACAACCCAAACTGAGTAATGCCTTTGAGGTATCTCAATACATGCTTTCTCACCTTCCAATACAACTTGGTAGGCCTGACCATCACTTGAATAAGTTGGTTAACTGCATAACACATATTTGGTCGTGTGTTCACCAAATACATGAGTGAACCCACAAGCTACATGTAAACAGTAGCTTCCACTACTTATCTTGAAGTAGCATCCTCCTTCCTCTAATTACCAGCTAGAGGAGTCTCCATGGATTTACTGCTCTCCATGCAGAATCTTCTAAGTATCTCATTGGCATACTTTCCTTGAGAAACAAGCAACTCCCCATCTCCCTTCCATAACTCCATGCCAAGAAAGTAATGCATGAGCCCCATTTCCTTCATCTCAAACTCCCTTGCAAGGTCCTCCTTGAAAAATTTGATGAGCTTCTCACCACCTTTCAGTATGAGATCATCTACATAAAGTACAATGATCACAATCTTACCTTCCACCATTATGTGATACAAGGTCGCATCCACTTCACTCCTTGTGAAGCCCAACCCAGTGAAGTAGCTATCTATCCTGGTGTACCAAGAACAGGGTGCTTGCTTCAACCCATACAATGCTCTCTTGAGTCAGCACACATGTGACTCACAGTCTAAGGTTTCAAAACCTTTTGGATGGTCTATGTACACCTCTTCCTCAATCATGCCATTGAGGAAGGCAGTCTTCACATCCATCTAATGGATATTCCAACCCATCTGTGTTGATAGTGCCAAAATAGATATGATTGGCGAGTACCTTGCAACAGGAGCAAAGGTCTCATCATAGTCAATCCCCTCTACCTATGAAAAGCCACATGCTACAAATCTAGCCTTATGCTTCTCAACGCTACCATCTATAGCTTGTTTTACCTTATAAAGCCAACAGGAGCTCACAACTGACTTGTCCTCTAGTCTAGGAACCACATCCCAAACACTATTTCGAACTATGGAGTCATACTCCTCCACCATCACATCAACCCAAACTGGTTGCTGCACTACCTCCTAAAAGGAAGATGGCTCTGTCATAACACATGCACCCATAAGTTCCATGTATCCAGTGTACCTCTTTGGTGACCTCCTCTTGGCTGTGTGGGGCCTAACCCAAGTTTAGGGTTAGTTAGCCAAACAAATGCCTACACTATAGGCCCTTTTGGCATCAACCCGCTGGAGCGCGGACCAAAGTCTCACCCGAAGAAGTATGGGGGGATGCTAGAAGCAAGTTTCCACACCTTGATATGGTCGTGATGTCGGTTTACACCTTCTGTTCCTGCTTCCGCGCAGGTCACCAAGTTATAGGGCTCTATAAGTCTAACCCTTTATTCTGCCCTTGGGTACCTCCATGAAGGGGTACAATTGACCTTCGCGTAGCCCTAACCTGCGGTTCAGGTACTTGTGTATTGCTAGGACAGCATATTGTATAGATTCCCAAGTTATCTTAAGTGTCTTACTTATCTTATTAAATGATCATAGTTAGCGCCGCGTAAATAGATATCCTTACTTGCGTCTGATTAACTAATACAGTCCCACACATTCATGCATCACATGAATATTATATATTAAACCCAAAACTCAATACAACCAGATGCATTAACAAGAAATAGATACACAGAATTTGTAGAATACTTCTCTTTATTGATATCTTTAGACTATTACAGACTTTATCTGCCATGTGCACACAGCTGCAGGGGTCCGTGCACTCAGCTGCGGACTTCCACCCTAGGCCTCTGCGTACTCAGCTACAGAGCCTCTACCTGCGCTAAGACACAAAACTTAGACTTCTCTACCAAGGCTCCAAGCCTTTTCTTTCAATACCAAGAACTTATCTCTTCTCCAACTACTTAGAGCTTACTTACTTAGATCTTTTTATACAATCCCATGGTCTGTGGACCATGGGTAGATATTTTACAGCCGACTTTACACTTTACAAAATAAGGGTGGACAACCCTTTATGACTCATGACACTTTCACACTCCGCAACCACAAAATGCAGAGACTTTATATATTTATTACAAAGTTTGACCCAAAACATGGGCTTTTAGCCCCAAAACCATCCTTGGGGGATCTCGTTCCCAACAAGCCCCCAACACAAACATAGTGACTCGCCCTCGAGTCACTCTGTGGGTGTGTATATCTTAAAGCGAAGACCTCCCAGCTCGACCTGTATGACCTCAACCTCGACAATGCACTGTGCGGCCGCCTGCTTCGCCTCTTCAACCATCTGCTCGGTCACTACTCCTAAACTGTCGGTCTGAAGCTTTTGTTGGGTTTCTTGCAGATTCGCGAGATTTCCTTCAATAGAGGCCTCAACCATGTAAGCCTCATCCAACCATGGCTTCAATCGTGCCTTTAGCATTGCTTCCTTGTTCTGCATTGCATCTACCTATTCTTTCAACTACTTGGCCTCCTGCAGCTTTTCCAATCTCTACATGAGCGAGACGGTTCACGTTGTGCCTTTGACCTCATCATAGCATTGTTACAGTTCCTGCGCTTCTGTCTCCAACCGTTGTACATTATGGTACTCCTGTAGGATCGTCAGGACCTCAAACGAATACTCAAAAAATTGTGTGCAGTCTGCTACTGCACTGTCGACCGCCATTATTGCTTCTGTGACAGTGGTTGCACGATGCTCCTCTACTTCTGGTGGGGTTGAAGGCTGGGCATTCAACTGTAATTCATTAATCTGAACGTTCAACTCCAATTGAACCCAAGCCATCTTTCTGCGAGCGTCACGCATTCCTGTAGCCAGCTTGCGAATGCACACGTCGCCTGGTTCTTCCTCAGGAATGGCTAACTCTGGGACCATTCGGCATGCCTTTTCCACAACCTGAATTATACGCTTGTTTTGGTTGATCACCTCGGTCATGGCGGTGATGGCAGAGTCTCATTGTAGGTCCATATGTTCATTGTTAATCCATTGTTCGTTAAGCACTTGTAGATCGCGGTGCTCACGGGCCCTCAGCTCTGCAATTACTCCATCCTGCAACAAGTGGAGTGCCTCAGTAGGGAGCGCTGCCAGATTCAACCCTAATCACTTGAGGGCACTGATAGCGACCTTGTCAGCTTCATCCTTCATGTTTAGTGCTCCATCGGGCAGCACTATCGTGTTGGAGACCTTCGCGAGCAGCATCTCGGCAGCTTTTGAAGTGCTGATAGCGAGGCTGGTGGACATCGTATCAGCCTATGGCGCACGAGTTTGCAGTTCCTGCAGACCTGTCTGGATGACCCCCAATATTAGTTGTTGTTATTGTTCAAACTGTTGTAGGGCCTCCACAATGACATATCGCAGCGTTTCTCTTATTCACTTGGATGCTTGATGCAGGCGAACGTCGCCTGCTGGTCTACATCGTGCTGCTCTGTTTGCTCATCCGTCTCTTCCTTTATTTTGGGTGAAGGTGACCTCGCGCCTTTGTCAGAGCCCCGCTCTGTTCCACCTATTTTCTTCTCCATCTAATGAGCAACATCTCACTCCGCCTGGGCCTTGTCAATGGCCTCCTTTTTCCTCTTCTCAACCAGTTGCGCCATCTTGAGCTTGGCCTCCTCCTTCTTGCATTGCCGGGTGGAATTTATCACTCCCACTACCAAGTCTGATGTTGTGCGCCATTATGCTGGCCAGCGATCCAGTACTACATCAGTGGCATCATCCGTTGCCAAGTAAGGCAAGTCATACCATGTTTGCGCAGGGTCCTTCCGCGCCCTGATCGACACATGGTGAAAATTTGCCTTAAACTTTGCGTAGCCCTACAAGTTGGAAAACACCATAGGCGACAACCGTAGTTTTGCAATTGATGTCCATGTGGATTTTCATCTCCATCAAGGTCTAGAATATTTTGTTTTACTTGATGTGCTACACATCCTTGGTCACCCATAATGAAGCATACTTTTCTACTTCTGGTAAGTCCAACACGACCGAGGGGAATCGATTGTCCTCTGGCAGCTCCCATGCTACTAGCACAATAGACAGTAAAATCCATGGGTAATGGAATGTCTTGTTGAGATCTTGTGCCTCACGGCAGATCGCAAGGAACTCACTGCAGAGATAGTGCACCCAATTGAACTGGACTCCTTCAGTGCGCTAGGCTGCTAGCGTGACAATAGGTGTCGGCACCTCATTCCCTGCCAAAATCTGCATGGCTACCTTTACAACAGGGTCATTGATGCTTGATATGGCATATCCACGTGGCTTCTTCACAAGCTTAAATTTCTCCTTCATGGCCTCCGCGAGGGCCTGCTCGCCACCTTTTCTGCCAAACATCATGGCCGGGTTTTCTCCAGTGTAGGGAAATTGTGTGATCTTGTGGATCAATCTGTCAGTTATGAGTATTGGCTCCTCTAGCCATAGATACCCATCATGCACCAAATATAGTAGCTGCTTGATGACCAATACTATAATCGGGGTGTGGCTGTAGTGCGGCACCCATAGCAAGTTGAGCAGACATGCCTTGGCTACTCCTCAAAGCCACTTTTGCGACTCCAATGTTGTCATCCCGAAGGTTGTATCAATAATGTGATGCATTAGTTGCTCAGTCTCCAGGAATGGGAACTTCTCATGGTCAGCCAAGTCCCAGTATTCAAGTTTTAACAAAGGAACCCACCCCAAACACGGTCCTTCGAAGACCAATCTCATCTAGAAGCAGAGGGGTTTGCAAGGGGACCTTGCTCTTATCGATATCTTTTGGCACCTTGGTCTTACCCTTTCCTGAAGGGACATACTCAGGCAACCGAGTGATAGGTTCAGCACCCTAGACTTCAACTTCCTCCACATCTATCCCCACGTCCTCATCATCCATCAGGATGTCTTCAATTTCTTCTTCCTCTGGCTCCATATTGATGGCTTTTCCCTTTTCCTATGTGGTGGGCTTGTCCTTTGGTGGGTTTCTTGTCACCAATGTGCGCACCGGTATTTCAGGTTGCTTGCCCTTCATATCCTTTGCGCTCTCCTTTGTTGGGGTTGGCTTTGGTCTCGACATCCTTGCTAATTTGGGGACTTCTGCTAATACTTCGGCAACCTCTAGAGAATCTTCTTCGGCCTCCATGACAACTTACGGCACAACCTCGTCGGCTGTCACCGCTTCAGTATCCATAGCTTTTGTGGGTGTCGACATGATTATCTATAATAACTCTTGTGTCACCTTCAGCAATGTCTCAAATACTGAACTGTCTATCAGAGCTTCAAAGTTCTCGCGATTCATGTGCGCCTAAGAGCTTAACAACTCAATTCTCAAAATACCAAGTTTTTTCGTTTGGCATCCACCTGTAATTTATAGGGAATTTTGAATTCAAATCTGACCATTCCCCCCACATTCGATTCATTAATGCCGGATTGGTGGCATATTTGCAAGGATCTGACCCATAAATTTCATCTTAAATGTTGACCGCCCGCTCCATTTGGCCGCATTTCTATGGTCAAATCATGAACAGTGACTTTAACGGTCACTTTCTGGCTGACCTGCGCAATTTCTCCCTGGGTAGCACAACTCCCTTCACATTGTCGCGAACCCTATGAAACTTCCTTGCTTTTCACAATCCTCCAATCACCCAGCTTCCCAACCCAAGCAATGTAGTTTATAGTCCTACACCTCCTTTCAGCTGCCTAGAGCACTAAGACTATGCTACCCTCATATAGTCACATGGTCGGACCACCCATGTATGGCTTCAATCGGCTGCCATTCACATTTCCTGGGAAGGGAGCTCCATTCAATTTGACCAATTGAACTACTCCACCATCAGTAATTTGCTTAATGACATAGGGCCCTAGCTAGTGCATTCTGAATTTCCTTGGAAATTTATCAAACTTACTGTCATATAACAAAACTAGGTCATTTACCTTAAAGGTGCATAGCTTAATGTGTCGATCATGACATGCCTTTTGCGCTGCTTTTGGACCTGTTGGTAAAATCCAGTTAGAAATCTCTCTTCCTCAAGCTCAACCAGCTACGCGAGCCTCTCTTCCAGGGCTACATGATCCATCATACCCTTGAGTGTGTTATGCGTAGGTTAGGCACAATTTATTCCATGGCCATCGCTGCTTCAACACCATATACAAGCCTAAAGGGTGTCTGTCCAGTCAACTTCTTGCATGTCGTCTAATAGGCCCATAGTACTGCAGGTATGCATAGGTCCCAATTGCTTCGTTGATCATTGCAAACCTTGGTCCATGCGTTTTCTAGAACTTTATTGATAGCTTCCACCATCTCGTTAGCCTATGGGTGATAAGGCATGCTCTTCTTGTGATATACCTGAAATTCCTCCATCGGCACACTGATTGTCTCATTCAGAAAGTGCGTACCACGATCACTCATCAAAATCTTTGGACACCCAAATTGTGTCAGTACATACTCAAAGAGGAACTTTGCAGCAGTCGCTCATGTTCAATCCTTCACAGGTTGTGCCTCCACCCATCGAGTCAAATACTAATTCGTGGTGATAATGTACCATGCTTCTGTCTTCTTCCCTTGGGGACGAATGGGTCCCACAAAATCTATCGCCCATTTTTCAAAGGGTTGTAACGTCTTTTGGGGATTTAGAGCAAGTTCATCCCTTCACGATGGCCTGCTAGTCCTTTGACACACATCGCACACCTTTTAGTAAGCTTTTGAGTCCTAATGGAGGGTTGGCCACCATAACCTTGCACGTAGAATCTTTTGTGTGATCACTCTTCCTACGTAATGTCCTCCCGCGGTGCCCCCATGAGCATTGGTGAGGATACTGCTCCTTATGGTAGCACGCAGTTGTTTCACACTCCTCAACACTTCCAAGTTAAGTATCACTGTGATCTTCACGAGATCTACCATTAGTCCTTGCCTACAAACAACATGACCCAACGAAGTCCCAAAAGGAACACAGAACAGGCACTTCTTCTACTTCAACAAGATCTAGTACCTTCGACAGGTATCTAGCATCAGGTGCAAACTCGTGACATGGAGTTTGACCAACCCAAACACAATCCAGTCATCGAAGTACACTTTTAGAAACTTATGAATATATTCCTTGAACGCAGCAATGAAGACGCAAATCGTAGGCGCATTCTTCAATTCAAAAAGAATTACATTGTACTGAAAACATCCCCACTCAGCCGTGAGTGTCATCTTGCTTCTATCCTGTGGCATGATTTTGATCTGATAGTACCCAGAGAACACATCAGTGAAGGAATATGCTTCTCAACCACCTACACTGTCCAACACTTCATCGGTAAACGGAGTCGGGAAAGGATCATGTACGCAAGCATCATTCAACTTCCTAAGATCTACGCATATCCTTATTGCATCCTTCTGCTTCTTTTTGTGTACCACCATTGGGCTTACCCAATCAGATCCTTCTACCGGCTCAATGATGCCTACCACCAGCATCTTGTCTAGCTCTAAGTGGACCTTCTTCTTATACTTCGGGTTGAGGTAGTAAGGTCTTTTCTTAACCATCTTCGCGTCTAGTTTTAACGTGATCTTCATAATGCCCAGGTATCCTATTATCCCTTTTAGATCCGTAAACTTGGTAGGGAACAAATCCTGGTATTCACGGAGAAATTCAACAACCTTATCCACCGTCACATCATCCCAGTAATTTCCAATCTTCGCGAATTTGGGCTCCGCCTCCGTACCAATATTTACCAGTTTCGTTTTGAGTGGCATGATTATATCAAGATTCTCAATTTGCAATCCCTCAACGTCGCGGTGTCCTTCTGTCTCAGGGATTTTAATCTTTCACAGATCCTCATCTTCTTCTTCAGTAGTCACGTTATAGAATTCCAGCGTGTGTCTCAAATGAGTAGTCCAATCGGGTTGAATCAGATCTAAAGGATCTTGCGATATCCCAAAGATTGTTGCTTTCAGTTCTTGTAGTGCTTCATCAATATAGTCAAACCCGTCTTCAAAACTGAATGTCATTATGAATCCTTCATGCAGAATATCCCATTCTCCTGTACCATGGTGGAGCTATGTTTCCAAGTACTAGTTCATTGGGATGACATCAAGAGTATGATAGAACAAGTGCACCCATTCAGGTTGGGGATTCACTCCATAAGCTTGAACCCATTTGGCCAAGTGTGCATGCGGATCGTCCTTCCCATCACATTTTTCTGGCATTCATACCTTCGGCTTCCCAAAGCATGTTCTCATCATCCTCCTACACTCACGTTAATCATCAAAGTTACCCTTGTGTACCCCACCATCTTGCGGGCGTAGCACGCAGGGCCCAGTCCAAAGCCTGGAAGCGCTGCTTCTCTGGTACCTCCCTCTCAAATGCATCCAAAAATATATCCACATCATTCATTCCATCATAGGTGGGCAGATTTCTTACCTCTGATGATAGACAGCACAGCGATCGGGTCATCATGTTACATCTTAGCGTGGTTACTTCATGCAATCGATTATGCTAGTGCTCTAATTCTTCATCAGATTCTGAGGTGTAGGAACCCTCGCGATCCCATGTAATTCGTCCATCCACTATCGGATTCACCCAATCTTGGTTTTGCACTGTAATCTTATATATGCAATCCAAATCGTCATCGCTCTCATAATCCCAGACTGGTTCAGTATAGCGCAACCCTTCAGCAAGATCTAGGGGTACTATTTCGTGAAGTGATTTCTTCTCAAATATAATCTTTCACTTCTTTAGGTTGATTACCCCGTTCATATCAGTAGCCCAATCAATGTCAAGGAGCACAGGGTAGGGGTTGCTATCATCCACAATTTCTATTACTTCAAAATCAGCCAACATGCTCACACCTTTAATATCTATAATCACTCCTTGCAGTCATTCCATGGGGATGATATTCTGTTGATTTTCCATTCTTAACTGGATTAGAGACCATTACAGTGCGAGTCTTCCCATCCGCTCCCAAGTCTACTTTGGTAGAACGTTTGCAGCTGACCCCAGATCCAAAATAACTTGATCCATTTCATATTCTCCTATCTGCGCGGTCAGTCTCATTTCTCATCCTGTCCTTGTTTTATGCTTACCAATCTTACGCACCACGCGCGGTTCACCCAGAGTGTTTCTGGTGCATCATTTATAAGCTCCTGTAATCCCTTCACATCCTTGCTATCACGTAGCAGCTTCATCAAGGTTTCTAGAAAGGTTGTAAGCATAAAAAGGGTCTATCTCCTGATCAGTCTTATCCTTGCTCCCTGAGGTGGTAGCCTTAGGGAAGCTCTTCTTTGCTTCCATGAATGTTTCACATGCGCGCTCCAAATCAAATTCAGCCTCCTTCGCTGGAACTTTGTGAACCCATGCCCTATCTTCAGGTTGTTTTCCCTTATCATCCCCTATTGCAATTCCACTTTGGAGCACTATATTCACATTCAGATCCTCTTCGCAAGGCTCAGACCTTATCATCTGCAAGTTCTGAGTCGGTTGAGGTGGTAGTGCCCCTTTGTCGCATATCCTTGCTATCAACATAGGACAGTCCTTCGTTTCATGATCAAACAGAGTGAAATATTTGCATGAAGGACGCATTGGGTTAGTGCAATCATAGGCATAGTGTCCTGGTCCTCTGCAACTGTAGTAGATTAATTATCCCCGACCTCTACCAGGTCCTCCTCCGCCTCAGCCTCGTCTGTGCCCCTGAAAGCCTATTCCAACCATCCCTGCGCTCTAGTCAGGGGGGCACATTTTTTCCTAAACCCTATAGATGAGTGTTCTATCCATGATCAATTCATAACTTCTGTAGTTGCACTCATCATGCCATACTGACCTGCAAAAGTTGCAGAATAGTTATTGCGGTGTTTGTACAAACTTATGTAGCAAATGGCAGTTATCTGTCATATGTTTTCCTACTACTTGACATATAGCACACCATAACGCAGGCCCCGCGCTTGGTCCTGCTTGAGCTTCTAGCCTCAAAGTCATCGGTCCTTCTCCTGCAATATAGTTCACAAAAATCGGGCAATGGCCTTTCTCATGCCTCTGACCTTTACATTTCAAGCACCATACCTCTTTGTGCACCTCTGGTCGAATTGTTCTGTCCTGCTATAAAATTTGCATTTCGAGGCAAATATTTTGGAATTGTGCATGGATCTGATGAACCCACAGACTCGGATCTTGCATCGATGTTTCATGCAGTCTCATTGCAATCTCCAAGGCCTCTGCCTAAGTCGTAATCTTCTGTTGTGACAACGCCACCCTTAGGTGTGGTAGGAGCAAAGCCATGAACCACTTGCGATGTTGTCCATCTGTTAACTTCATATTAGCTTCACAAATTTTACATTTCAACCTCTGATCCAATTCCCAGGGAATCTCTCTTGGTTTCATTGTGATTTCCTTGAACCCCACAATCGATTGTGCCTTAGATTTATGCATATTGAACTCTTTATTCAAAGCGATCTGGATGTTCGCCACTCTAGCGTTTGGGTTATCATTAGAGTACTTGTTGTACTAGGTTAGCGAGCGATCCTGCAAGGCACTAATCAATGTTGCCTTCTTCATGTGATCATTTGTAATGCCCTGAGCTTCCCACATAGCTTTCACAATGAACCAGAATTGGTCTGGGTCCTCATTTTCCAAACCTTTAAACAAGGGCAGCTTCACTGCATTTTCCATGTTGAACTGCAGTGGAGGTGGTGGTGGCATGGGTGAAGTCGCAGGTGATGGTGGTGAGGTTTGAGGTGGTGTGGTTGGAGGTGGTAGTCACGGGAATCCCTATCTTATCAACTAAATTTCACTTCGTGGAGAAGCCTGCACTACTTGCTCTTCGTCACCTAATGGAGGTGAAATCAGTGGGCTATACTCAGGACTCTTTCTTCCTTCATTTTTGTAAGTCTTTCCACTTCGCGTAGCTCTGAACATCAAGGTAGTTGCATAACCCATTTTTTGCATAATAACATCTTAATCTAGGTATTCAAAGACTTCAAGTACTTACCTCATAGACCTTTGAAAAAATGTCGCTCCGCCTCTCTGTAGCTAACTGATGTATCGACCACGAATTTAGTCACAAATCCTCCTATGATGCGATCAAGCCAATGATCGACAGCACGGGTGATCTTACCCTCAGAGGTTTCTAGTCTTTGTACCAACTCTGTACAACCACTGTTCCTTTGTTGGTCACAAATTTCTATTCTCCTACGCCGTGAATTCGTGGATCTTTCTTTCCAAACAATCTTCGATATCCTTCTTAGCTGGATTCCAGTGATACGACATCACACATCTCTTATGCATATTCTGGTCCTGGCAACCGAACCATTTGTTAACTGCATGGAGCCTGGCCCAGGTTCAATGTTAGTTAGCCAAACAAATCCCTACACTACTGGCCCTTTCGGCATCATCTCGCGAAGTGTGGACCAAAGTCTCACCCAAAGCAGTATGGGGGATGATGGAACCAAGTTTTCACACCCTGAGATCGTCATGATGTTGGTTTATACCTTTTGTTCCTGATTTCGTACAAGTCACCAATTTCTAGGGCTTTGTTAGTCTAGCCCTTTATTCCGCCCTTCGGTACCTCCACGAAGGGGTATGATTGACCTTCATGCAGCCCTAACCTACAGTTCAGGTACTTTTGTGCTACTAGGACAGCGTATTTGTTGGAAATACTAAGAGGGGGGTGAAACAGTATTCCTTTTCAATTGTTATTTTTACTAGTTAAATAATTTATATTTAGAACACAAAATGAACAATAGGAATAAATGATTTTATTAATATAATCTTTACAATAAATCAGATACAATATATATAAGGTTCCAACATGTTTCCAAGCACAAACTTGGAATTTTTGTGAGGCACCAACCCTGTCTTGTCAAGGCACCAACCTTTGATTTAGGAGAACCAACTCCAAGGACACCAATCCTTCCAATTCTGAGGCACCAACCCCAAGGGCTCCGAGCCTATCTTGTCAAGGTATGTTTGATAGTAATTCTCTACTCCCAAAATCTTCTTCACTGAATTTTGTCAATCTACAGCTTCATTGTAGTCTCCATGTTACATCATCAATGACAACCTGCCTTCATATGAAGGATTCTTCACAACTCTTCATATTGTCCACACAGAGTCTGCAAAGTTACCTCATGATGATTTCAAATAGCCATCATGATCTCCAATAATGTCTCCACACAACTTCAATGTGTCTACAGTGAACTACGCTAAGCTCTGCACGAAAACCAACTCTCTGTTTCAAGCCTCTATTCTCACTGTCATGGTAAATGCTTCAAGAGTGATTGCTTCAAGAGTAATTGCTTCAAGAATGACTTCTTCAGAGGAGTGACTGATGCAGTTTCATATTGTGTGATTCAAAAACAACCCTGACCTGTTCATACTCAGATAATCTTCTTAGATCCGAGTTTTTCAATAAATAACCCAGTCAATAGAATGTTTGACGTTCAGCTTCCTTCTTCTTTCACTGGACCTTTCGGCTTCCTTCTTCGCTCGCGCTTTGGCTTCCTTTCTTCTTCCACTAGACCTTTTGGCTTCCTTCTTCGCTCGCTTGATCTTCATCCTCCTTTGTGCTCACTCGACCTTCTTCGCTCGCTTGATCTTTGGCTTCCTCTGCGCTCACTCGACCTTTCGGCTTCCTCTATGCTCACTCAACCTTTCAGCGTCCTTCTTCACTCGCTTGATCTTCAATTTCCTCTGTGCTCACTTGACCTTTCAGCTTCCTTCTTCGCTTACTTGATCTTCGGCTTCCTCTGTGTCTTCAAGTTCACGAGTTTAACTAATGACAAAAGGACACATCTATTGGAGGGAGGTCAACTTGTACATTAAAAAATATATATCAGAGAGTCTTTCATCCACAGACTTAATTATTCACGAAGATCACATCATAAGAGAGGTTATACCCATATTGGAGGTCCCACGTGCCACATCATTCCTTTAATCGCAATCACAACTTCCAGAGGTCCTTTACAAGTCGTTCCCATAACATAGCCAATCGCTGATTGCCCCTACTGGATGCGATATTATATTAAATTGTTTTAATAACTCCGTCGGATCCACAACTCTATCACAATCGGCAGTTTGACATCCTTTGAACTTTGAAATTACTGCGGATGTGGTATTTAGTTAAGCCATACTATAATGGTGGAGCGTGTCTGCAATGCTATCGCAATCGTAGTTTTCAAGTGGCATTCCTTTCTGATACATAACTTCCAATGCGGATGCGATATAATATTAAATCATGTTATAATGGTGTAGCAGGTCCACAATAATATTGCAATCGCATTTTTTATGTGGCAAGGCTTTAATGAGGCTTTCGATGTGGTGAATGCGATGTCATATTAATACGTATTGTAATGGGGCTATCACATCCTTGTTACATATCGCAATCGAGGGTTTCAACATGACAAGGCTTTAAAGAGACTTGTGATGTGGCGGACGCGATATCATATTAAGGCGTATGTAATGGAACTATCAGGTTCGTATTACATATCGCAATCGGAGGTTTTGAGTGGTGGCATAAAATAGAACTGTCGATATTATATACTATCAAAAGGGTTCCCATGGTTTATTACTTCTCTTCACTTTTCCGCTCTTCCGATAGCTCTTCTTTCGATGATGTGTTCCTCGTTTTGGCTCTTTCTTCATTGTGTGTTCCTCTTTGCTCCTTCCGATATTTCATGCGATATCTCTGATATGGCTCTTACTCTTCGCATATGCGATAGATCTACTTTGTCTTGGCTTGTCGCTCCTATGGCTTCTCTTCACTCCTATGACTTCCGGTACACTGCTCCAATAGCTCTGTTTATGCTCCTCCGTTGTTTTCTTCCTATTGGTTCTTCTTGGGCATATATTACATGTGATACTTCCAATATGCTCCTCCAATGTTTTCTTCTTTACTCCTCTGATATCGTTGTTGCTCTTTATTCTTCCGATAACACTTACCCTTGGGCATAAGCGATAACCTGCCTTTTTTGCTCTGTAACCTACTTCTTTGATGGCTTCCGATGAACTCTTCCTCGCACTTTTTGGCCCCACAATGGCTTCTCCTCTTTACTCTTTCTCTTTCTCTTCTGATGTTTTCTGATATATTTCCTCCTCATTTCCACTGTTTCTATTATGTTTGTATTCAATTCTTGGATCCTCCATGAGCAGTATTATGATCAATCGGCATCAACGGGAAACCAAACATGTCACAAGAATTTTCCATCACAAACACTGCCATATTGACATCAATGACAACCTATATTAACAATCTCCCCCTTTGTCATTGATGGCAATATTCGTCTTCTCTCCCCCTTTGACATCAATGGGAAAGGAGTGCACAAGGACTCCCCATATCAAACTGCTCCCCCTGTCAAATTGCTTTTGTTCTTTATGAATAGTATATTTTTATGGGTATGTTACTCCCCCTGTCGTGGTGCTCTTCTTTTTACTCAAGATAAAAGGATCTCTGCCTCATCATCAACTAGCACATTATCCCCTCTTCATGTCTCAGAACTTCTTCATAATGCTTTCAACAATGCTTAAATCTACTCCACTTCAATGCTTCAAAACGGACTCCAAATAGTCATATACCAAATGTCCAAGTCCAATTTTTTTACGCTACTACATTGTATTCTATTGTCTCCACAATCAGAATTAAGAGGCCTTCACAGTCCAAATCAAGAGAAAAAGACATTGAAATTGTAATTCTTTCTATCTTTCTTCAAATCATGATTCCTTTGTATCTTTGTGCTTCTCCTTAAGTTGTTGAGCTATATTAGACATCACAACATTCTCCCCCTTTTTTTCCTTCTTTTTTTAATATCTAATCTGTGACATCTTTCTACTGGTTTAAAGCTTTTTGCAATGCTTAAATTATGCTAGATTCTTCCAACTGCTCTTGCTTCAATCTCCATTCCCAAATGTGTCTGTTTGTTTGAAGGTTGCCTCTATTACTATTCTTGATTTACATGTTCTCACATCATATCCCTGAGTTGAGACATTCAACTTCTGTAATACCAACAACATAGTTATTTTCCCTGTTTCTCTAGCATTGGACGGCCTTCTCTACTGCTCCAATTTATCCTTAGTGATCAAGTGGAAAACATCTCCAACAACAATCCAAAAAATGGTTACAAGATCATGTTCTTCAACATAATGCTCCTGAGAAATGATCTTTATCAAAGAATGATTGTTAATATAGCTCATCAAGGATTTCATAAGGACCCTTTCATGAATAGCTTCTATAATAGTGATCAAGAATCACAGGCTCCACCTAACTGTATGCATCATCTCTTTTGGCAGAGTCTTCCCATCAAATGATTAGATTGTCGAAGATCAGGTCAACAACATGTGTTGTTGGCTGGAGAGTTCAAGGGACTTTTGAATTGTATTTTCTTCCTTCTCCATACTTGTGTAACTTTCTTATCTGGCATAGTTCTAGCTTGAGTAGGTGTTCAAATCAAGTTACAATTATGTGCCATATGACCAATGTTATGACACTTTAAGCATTCTATGTTGTTCATGAATAATAATTCATGACTTATTCTTGAAAAATTGCTTCTCGGAGATTGACGGGGATCATTATAAGCCTTGCAATCTTTTGCCATGTGTCCAAAGTTTGTACAAGAATAACAATAACCAAGAAATAAACTTTGGTACCTGGGAGATGGAGATTTCCTTGATGTACTTCTGAAGCCTTTCTGCCTTGAGATCCTTTGATGATAACCATTGCTTCTCACATCCTTCACATCATCTACATTTCTTCTTGGAGAGGGAATTCTTCCATTGTTGCCTTGACTCTTCTCCTTGCCTTTGCTGGAACTAGGAGCATCAACATTTCTTTCTGGATTCCTCACATCCTTTTTATTTGAAGCATTATCATTCTTGCTTGAGGATTCACCTTCATAGCCAAGACCTAATTTATCAAATGGGAATCTTTGATGGTCTAGCACGTCATCCAAGGCTTGAGAGATTTTCAAGGATTTGTCCATCCCTTCAACCTTTTTCCTGAGGGAGACAATCTCTTCTTCCAATATTTGGCAATCTTTATTCTTCTTAGCCAGTTGTTTCTCAAACTCTTCCTTGATATGTATTGCTTCATTTGCTTCTATTTTAAGGAGGATGATATATGATTTCATTTTGAATATTTCTCCATTTTATTTTGCTAGATTGCTCTCCATTACTTCCTTGATTCTTGTAGCTTTACATGTTTCAGCCTTGAGAAGGTTGAGGTCATATTTTAGTTTGAATATATCTTCATCCTTTGCTTTTAGTTGGTAATCATGGTGTTTCTCTCCTTTTCTGCTTCATCAACCTATCCTTCTATGATTACCAATGCTTCCATTGTCTTCTCAGCTCCTTGTGCTAACTTTATTGCTTCTTGTAGTTGATATTTTAGAGAGGGGACTTCTACCTTGTACTGACCAATATCTTATGTTGGCATTATGACTCAGATTTGGCACTACGGCATAGGTGTTTTCCTTGATGGCAACTCACTCAGATGACAGATCACAGCTCAGACTCACAGAATGAAGAAAGAGAGGTATATGCAGGTTCTCCATTGACCAAGCCGCGTGTACATGCAGGTTCGTAGACCAAAAGGCGCGTATAGCGTACACATGCACTTTCACGGAAGGAAAGGCACGTACAAGTTGGAAAACTTAGTTTTGGTCCATGGTATTTTGATCTATGGTATTGGTCCAAGGTATCCTGTCTGAAGTGTTGACCCCAGGTATTTGGTCCAAGGTATTGGTTCTAAGTGGTTTTGGTCCATGGTATTGAGTAAGGCCTAAGACTATAAAAGGAGGAGAAGATCATTAGCCAAAGGCACTCATGAATTGAATATCTAATGAAGAGCAAGATCTAAAATACAGGTTATTGGGTTATGGTGCACATCTGGATCTGAACCAAGGGGAACCTTAGCGCTTGATGAAGGATAAGATCTAATAATGGGTCAAGATCTTAAGGCTTGAAGAGAAGTATCTTTGTGTGATTTTGATCTTTTATCTGAATAACTGGCGCATGTTGTAATCTATAAATATGATGATCTGGGTATCACTGATGTCTGGAATTGTTGTAAAGTTTAAATCATCATTTACAGATATATACGCAGGTTCACTTTAGCAAATGCACGTACACCCGTTGGTTCTACATATCAAAACAGCGTATCCATCTTAAATTTGATTTGCAGATCTGTACGCAGGTTCACCTTGATAAAACAGCGTATGTACGCAAGTTTGACACAGTGAAGTAGCGTATACCTCATAAAATATTCTTTAGCTACTTCTGTTTGTTGTTGTAGTGTTATGGGTTCTGGCTTGGGTTCTGGTTACTATTACTGTATTCTGGTTACAACATTCTGAAAAGTGATTGATTGATTTAGTTGTGGTTGTTACAAAGGAGATTGATTGATGCATATGTATTTGATGTTTGAATGATGTTATTGATGGATCCAATCTGAAAAATTATGAAACGTGGTCCCTAGAAGAAAAAAGAAGGTTGTAGCTTTCTGTAGGCTAGAACCTATGTAATAGTAAACATATCAGATAGTACAAGAGCTAGGGGTTGTGGCTCCCTTCAAAGAGAAGTTGTAGAATAAGAGAAGGTTATAGCCTTTTGCAGGTGGAAGCCTAGTACTAGTATAATACTGCACCAGTACAAAAATTGTAAAAAGAAGTTTCTTATTAAAAAGAAGATAGAGACGATTGCAATAAGTGGTTTTCACCCACATTGGGTTTCCACCTTATATATTGTGTTCATGTGTGTGTGATTTTCTGTTCTGTTTTACTGCACCTGATTACTGTTTATATGGTTCTGATGCACTGAGTAAAGATCAACATATAATAAATTAACTGAATCATAAGTTTGCAGGATATACGCTAGTTGTGTTAAATACAGTTGCGTATACACGCAAGTTCCATTAACTAAAGTAGCGTATATGAATCTGATTATGGAAATGAAATATTATTGCCTTGCTAATACTGATTCACCCCCCCCCCTCTCAGTATGATTTCCAACAATCGGTATCAGAGCAGGTCCTTCAGAAGAAGCTTAATCGCTTAAAGGAATATCTATCATCATGAGTAACTACGAAAGAGAGGGATCCATTAGACCACCAATCTTTGATGGGAGAAACTTCGTTTATTGGAAGGTAAGAACTACAGCCTATCTTCAATCTCTTGGAACAGATGTCTCGGAAATCATGGAAGGAGGATATACATTTCCATCAGAAATTCCTACAAATACGGAGGTAAAAAGCAATATCAAACCAATGCCAAGGCTGTCAATACATTATTGGGGAGTTTGTCACAATCAGAATTTGTCAAAGTTATGCAGCTCAAAACCACCCAAGAAATATGGGACAAGATCGTTCTAAGCTATGAAGGCGACAATTAGGTAAAACGTGCAAAACTGCAATTTCTCAGAATTCAATATGAAACTCTCAAAATGCACAATGATCAAAGCATCGCTAGTTACTTCTTATGTATAGATGAGATTGTTAATTGCATGAAAAAATTGGGTGAAGAGATAAAAGAAGCTACTTTAGTTGAAAAGGTTTTAAGATCCTTGTCTACTAAGTTTGAATCAAAAGTATCTGCCATAGAAAAAAATCAGGATCTTCATACTATTACTATAACACAGCGGCACGGAATCTTAACTGCTTTCGAAATGAGAAAAGGAGGTCCATCAGATATGAGAGAAGCCACATTCAAAGCTTCAGGAAGAGAAGAACTCAATGAATCAGGACATATTTCAGAAGGAGAAGAAGAAGCAAACTTTGTCAAGAACGTTCAACGGGTTCCGGGAGATTCAGAGGTAAACTACCTTTCAAATGTTTTGCTTGTGGAAGAGTCGGTCATTATGCTGCCAAATGTCCTCATAAAGATAAGCTTGATAAAGGTAAGGAATCAAAAAAATGGAATAGAAAACAAAATGTAAGTAAGAAGAGCTACTATACTCATGAAGATAGCGATGGTTTATCAAATAGTGATGGAGATGAAAATAGTAATGACTATAGACTTCTAATGGCTTTTGAAGATGATGATTTCTTGGATGCTTTAGATGAAGATGACCTTTATGAAGAAATATCTAACTCAAAATCTATTTAGAAGAAAAGAATATGATTATAGATACTCTGACATTCCAACTTGCTGAAAGAGAAAAACACAATGAAAAACTAGAATGTGAAATTGTGGGTCTAAGAAAGGATATTGAGAAAACAAAAGCTCTCAATCTTAGATTTACTAAAGGGTCAGAAACCTTAAATGAAATTATCAAAGTGCAGCATTCTCCTCTGATAAAGACAGGTCTTGGATATACTGAAGAAGCATCCCAAGCACAGAAGCTGTCAACCTCCACTAAAAGCTATCTTGATGCAGCAAAGAGTAGTGAACAGTTTGACAATCGACAGCAAAGGTATAAAGCAGATCACTAGGTAAATCAGGCTCAATTTACTTCAAGGATGAATAGAAGCTACAAAGCTCAGGTAAATCATACTTAATCTGCTTCAAGAATGAATATCAATAGCAACTACAATCACTAGGTCAGTAGATTCGATAATCGCAGGAACTTCTTTAATGGCCAATATTTTTCATGTCATAACTTTGGACACAAAGTTGTTCAATGTGTTGCTTACAAGACCATCATGACTAGAGAAGCACAAAATCAAAGGAATGTGGCAGGGATCATGAAACGGGCCTACAATAACTTTTCTCTTCTTGAAAATGAAATAAAATGCCCTATCTGCAACAACTTTGGTCACGAAGAATCTGAATGCAGGAGTAAATTTCGGAAAACATCTCAGAAGGAGCAATAAAATCAGTGGTACATCGACAGTGGATGCTTGAAACACATGACAGGTGATAAAGAAAAACTTCAGTCATATAATGCCTTAGAAAAGGAAAAGAAGGTCTCATTTGGTAATGACACTCATGTTGTCATAAAAGGTAAAGGTTCCATTCTTTTAAAAGAAAAAGTTAAAGCTGGGAATGTTATGTATGTTGATGGTCTAAAGCATAACCTGTTGAGTGTCAGTCAAATGTGTGATCAAGGAAATGAAGTAGTATTTAGATCAAATGGATGTGTTGTTCATGAGCTTGATACAGGAGAAACCGTGATCAAAGCTATAAGAACTCCAAACAACTTATATATTACTCAAGGGAGGACAACAGCAGTGCTATCTAGGCAAAAATGATGAACATTGGCTATGGCACAGAAGATTGGGGCATCTAAGCTTCTCTCAAATAAGAAAAGCAAGCAAATTCCAGGTTGTTCGTGACCTTCTTGATATCATCATTCTAGAAAATAAAATATGCAAATCATGTCAATTTGGTAAGCAAGCCAGGTCGCAATTCCCTGAAAAGGAAGGATTAGCTAGTAAGCCTCTTGAACTTGTTCATACTGATTTATGTGGTCCATCAAGGAAAAATTCACCTCGTGGAGAGGAATACTTTATATTGTTCATTGATTATTTTTCCACAATGTGTTGGATAGGATGAAGCATTTGAAAAATTCAAAGCCTTCAAAGCCCTGGTTGAAAATGAATCATATTGCAAAATCAAATGTCTTAGATCTGATCAAGGATGGGAATTTACCTCGGATGAATTCTTTTACTTTTGTGAAGAACATGGAATAAAAAGGAAATTCTCCACTGCAAGGACTCCTCAGCAAAATGGAGTGGTAGAAAGGATGAACAGGACTGTTCAACAAATGGCTCGTGTTATGCTAGATGAGTCTAGAGCTCCTGCAACCTTCTGGGCTGAAGCTGCATTCGTTACCGTCACTATTCTCAACAAAGCAAATGTTCGGGTAAATAGCATTCAAAATCCACATGAACTTTGGTATGGTAAGACTCCTAGCATAATATATTTCAAAGTTTTTGGAAGCAAATGTTACATCAAAAGGGCTGATGAGAAACTTGGCAAGTTTTAACCCAGAGTAGATGAAGGCATTCTCCTTGGTTACTCTTCTCGAAGTAAAGGATATAAGTGTTATAATAAAAGACTTGGGAAAATTATTGAAAGTATTGATTTTGTGGTTGATGAAGCATGAAAAAATCCAAAGCAGGTAAAAACCGAATATTGTGGAGAAGATGAGGATTATCCTTCCACATCAAATCAAACTAATTCTGAAGAAGAAACCAATGAAGCACTAGAAGAACAGATAATGGCAGAAGAAAAGACTCCATCGAGGTATGTTCAAAAAAATCATCCAGAGACTCATATTTTGGGACAGAAAGAGGCAGGTGTGCAGAAAAGAAGAACTATTACAGAAGCTTCAAGCTATCTAGCATTGCTTTCCTCCATCGAACCTCAAAATGTAAATGAAGCATGCAAAGATGAATGTTGGGTCAAGGCCATGAATGAAGAACTTGAGCAAATTGAAAAGAATAATACTTGGGAATTAATTCCTAGACCTCATGATAAGAATATCATCGGAACCAAATGGATATTCAAAAACAAGTTGAATGAAAATGGTAAAGTTAATAGAAACAATGCCAGACTTGTTTGTAAAGGATATGCTCAACAAGAAGGTATAGATTTTGAATAAACTTTGCACCTGTTGCTAGACTTGAAGCCATAAGAATGTTCCTTGCTCTTTCTAGTTTTCATAAATTCAAAGTATACCAAATGGAAGTAAAATATGCCTTTCTTAATGGGGACTTAGAAGAAGAAGTATATATTGAGAAACCAGATGGATTCATCCTTGGAAATGATCAAAATCTTGTATGCAGACTCAAAAAGGCTCTCTATGGTCTAAGACAAGCTCCAAGGGCCTGGTATTACCGTCTTGACAAATACCTCCATCAACAAGGTTTTTCAAAAGGATCAGCTGATAGCAATCTATATACAGAGATTGACAATAATAAATTGCTAATACTTGTTGTGTATGTTGATGATGTCATTTTTGGTAGCAAGAAGAAGCCATGAGTCAAAACTTTGCTTTGGTAATGCAGCAAGAATTTGAAATGTCCCTTCTTGGTGAGCTCATATATTTTCTTGGTCTACAAGCTCAACAAAAGAAATACGGTATTTTTCTATCACAAACCAAGTATCTCAAGCAGATCTTGAAAAAATACGGCATGGAAGATTCTAAACCAGTATGTACCCCTATGGTAATAGGATGCAGTCTCAGCTCAAATGATGAATCAGCAGCAGTACATCAACCAACCTACAGATCCATGATTAGCAGTCTGCTTTATCTAACAAGTACTTGACCAGACATCATGCATGCAGTGGGAATAGTTGGAAGATTCCAAGCCAATCCAAAGGAATCACACCTTCAGGCAGTGAAAAGGATTTTCAAATATCTTCAAGGAACATAGAATTTTGGTTTATGGTATCCTAGAGATAAATATCTTACACTTCATGCATATACAGATGCAAATTGGGCAGGAAGCATTGATGACAAAAAAAACACTAGTGGTGGTGCATTCTATATGGGTTCCATATTAGTGTCTTGGTTTAGCAAGAAACAAATTTCAATTGCATTATCTACAGTTGACGCAGAATATGTGGTTGTTGCATCTTGTTGCACACAACTCCTTTGGATGATGCAAACATTGCAAGACATTCAGATCACATGTACTCCACCCATCTCCATTCTATGTGAGAATACAAGTGCTTGTATTTCAGAGAATCTAGTCATGCATTCCAAGACCAAGCACATACCGATCAATTATCATTTTCTACGTGAACAGGTGCTTGAACAAAAGGTAAAATTGGATTATGTTCCCTCCAAAGAACAGGTTGTTGATATATTCACCAACCACTGCCCAGAGAAACATTTGAATATCTCAAACAGAAGCTGGGAATAGTTGATGCATCATCTTGTTGTTGAAACTTATCTATTTCAGATAAAAGTGGTTATACACAAGTTTCATGAAGCGTATCCGCGTACATACGCAAATTTCTGTGGATGCAGTCGCATATATGTTGGTTTGAAGAGAAACAGTGGGCCAAACTCAGGATGAAAGGAGTCTGATATGGGTCTGACAGCGATCATTTGGCACAGATTCAGGGGGAGCATATACTTCTAATAATGCATTGTTGACATTATCTTCGAAGATCTTGGTACAAATTCACAGTTGTTTTTTTATTCAGGTGGAACAGGTTTAGGGGGAGATCATGGTTGCTGGTATGGATGGTGATTGACAGATGTTGCTGATGATAGTTGCTGATAACTACAATAGTCATGTTTCAGATATTTGGTCTCTATGTCATGTATATATTTTAATGTCAAGGTCATGAAACGACCTATTATGTTTCCCCACTATGCATGGGATGGATGATGTAATGCTCTTGTTTTGACATGTATAAAGATTTGGTATATATCCACTTGGCTGGGTGGATGAGTCAAACTTGGTATATCCCCACTTGGTTGGGAGATGGATGTATGTATGAGTCATTGGTGATAGGAAGGTCATTTATGATGTATGTATAGGTTCATATTTTTGCAAATCTTGCTCATATTCAAGGGGAGCATGGACTCAAGCATGGAGCGCAATCAGCACACTTCAGCATATCAGAGAATTCAGCATGCACTCAGGGGGATCATAACCCTTTGCCCTTGATGACAAAGAGGGAGAGTGACTTGGGGTTGCCATCAAGTCCAAAGGGGGAGATTGTTGGCATTATGACTCAGATTTGGCACTATGACACGGGTGTTTTCCTTGATGGAAACTCACTGAGATTACAGATCACAGTTCAGACTCACAGAATGAAGAAAGAGAGGCATACGCAGGTTATCCATTAACCAAGCCACGTGTACACGCGGGTTCAAATACCAAAAGGTGCGTATAGCGTACACACACACTTTCATGGAAGGAAAGGCACGTACAAGTTGGAAAACTTAGTTTTGGTACGTGGCATTTGGTCCATGGTATTTTGATCCATGGTATTGGTCGAAGGTATCCTGTCCGAAGTGTTGACCCCAGGTATTTGGTCCAAGGTATTGGTTCTAAGTGGTTTTGGTCCATGGTATTGAGTAAGGCCTAAGACTATAAAAGGAGGAGGAGATCAATAGGCAAAGGCACTCATGAATTGAATATCTAATGAAGAGAAAGATCTAAAATACAGGTTATTGGGTTATGGTGCACAGCTGGATCTGAATCAAGGATGAACCTTAGCGCTTGATGAATGATAAGATCTAATAATGGGTCAAGATCTTAACTCTTGAAGAGAAGTATCTTTGTGTGGTTTTGATCTTTTATCTGAATAATTGGTGCATGTTGTAATCTGTAAATATGATG
>APFE030907658.1:9262-111266 GCA_000404065.3 Pinus taeda | reverse complement strand
ATATATATACCAACCTAGATCTAGATTTAATGAACGCCAAGAGGGATCAAAATTTTCTTCACTCTAAAAAAATTTGAATCTTAAAAAATTTGACCACTCTTAACACAATAAGTCCAGAATTAAAATGAGTTTAGATTAGTAATAATTTTTTTTTATTAATATAAAACTTGAGAGTATTAACGATAGCTATTGAATTCTCATATATTCATGGTGCAAAATTTGTCGAAAGGCCCAACGAAGCCTACGAGTATCGGCTTGATCTAAGGAAATGAAATGAGAGAAACATTACTACTTGTATGTCCCGCTCAAAAGGTTAATTCCTCGTCGAGGTGCTTATTTTTAAGTAAATGAAAACGAAGAAAGTTGGTTGTATGTATTTCTTTAAGAATCAGGTATATTTGAGTGGGTCAATTGATTGACATTGAGGAGTTAGAATCAGCTGAACCCATAGGGAATGAAATAAAAACAGGTAGCATGGCACTCATACGTGTCAAAGGTGTCATTAGACTAAGCAGGTCATGCGCATACTGTCAAGTAGGTTTGTTTTCGAGGGAAGTTGACACAACTTTCTGGATGTTCTACATATTTTTACCCAAAAAAACGTTCTATGTTTCTTTTTCCACAGGAAGGAGGCGACAGGGGGCAAATATGATCTGAAGGAGGGCGGCGTCATTTTTTTCAAAGTTATTTGGTTGGTGTTTGGTAGGAAGGAGGGAGGGAGATGGTTTTGTGGGAGCTGACATTGGCCACGGCCTACGTGCTTGGTCTGAAGAGAACCTACAGGCTCGCCCTCAGACTTCAACGTCGCGTCATCTCTCCCCGTCATGTCACACTCAGACAATTCGTTCACAGGTGCTCTCCTCTCCTTTAGCCTAATCTTTCTTTCTCTCAGTAATAAGCTCCTGCTCTGCAGATGACTAGGATCTTTAAATTGTTCGATCTCATAAATTAATTGCCGTTACGAGTCTCTGGTTTTTCGATCCCACATCGTTGCATTTGGTCAGATCAGAAAAAGTTAAGCTTCAAATACAGCAAAGAGAAATAAAACATTACGCGTACAATGGGCATGCAGTTAGTAGTTCAGCAGGTGAATAGTTATGCAATACCTATTAGTTTTTCAGAATAAGTGATACCGGGGTAATGTGGGTATCTTTATTAGGTTTTACAGAATATGGCGATCGGTAGTTTCATCCTCATCCTCGTAGAACACCAATAGCACACTAGATATGGTTTGTTGTCTAGCAGCGGAATCAAAATCTCGTTTTTATCGTTTCGGATATGTGGCTCGAGGGCGGGAAGTAGTGGGGGGCATGCATATTCATCCCTCTAAGTGACCTCTAGAATTACCAATTTTTATTTTTTCTGGATAAGCTGGCGAGGTTGCTTTGACGCCATGATTGTCTCTCTCTCCCATGTACCTGCTGACTGCAAATCATAGTCCGATAGAAATGTGGATGGCATCGGCAATGAATCCTCAGAAACCGAAAAGTCATACAATTAGATGACCCATATGCTTTTCCTCTTTGTTATTGATAAAACTAACCCTAGCACTAGCAGACTGTAGTCTTGCAGGCTACGAACTTACATGCAAATTGATGAGGAGATACGCTAGTGTTAATTTAGGTGTTTCCCAGAAAAACGGACAAGGTATGTGGAGAACGGAGGGATTCTAAGGTGAAAACCGAGATGAGCTGATTCCAAATGTGCAGAATATATACCTTCTGCCTGAATGTTATTGAAACACATTTTTTTAGTGGGTTTTACGTTGTGTAAGAAAATACATCCTCTGTCCCATTTGCTTGGGTTTATTCTGAGTATTTTATTGCTACAGAGTTTGCAAAATGCTTGTGCATGATGGTTTTTCCTACAAGGATCACATATCATGTGCGAACAGCATATTGCTGAAAAAGGTGTCCTCGACCATACCCTGATCATTTCCGGTATTTTCCCGTTTGCAGACTATAAGGATCTTTGAGTCGCTTGAGCTATTTCTAAATTTGCACAATATGTACCTTGTCGCTGAATGTTATCAACAGAAATTTTGTCAATGTGGTCTAGTTTGGGTGGTTAATATGAGAGGTTGTTCTCCTCCCCATCTAGGTTGGAATTCTGCTTATTACATGCTTACCTCTTTGGGGGGCTGTCTGTCTTTGGAAGGAGTCATATTAGGTGGATGTGTCTAGGTGCAATCCTTGGGTGACTTTGATGGCCAATTAACTAAGATTTGATTCCAAAAGTCTGTGGATGAAATTCCTGATGTTGGTTGGAAGCATTTTAAACACAAAAAACACATTTTGATGAACAGAGAGGGTGTTGAGTTTTAGGGAATTTGTTTGGTGGCTTTTACATTGTCTAAGGAAATGTATTCACACTCCCATGTATTTTGGTTTATGGTAAGTATTTTAATGCTACAGAGTTTCCGTTATCCTCTGCAGGAGTGTTTTTCCTACAACGATTGCATACCATGTGTGACTAGCATATTGCTGAAAGGATCACAGTGTTGTCTTGGGCAGTGTTGCTTCAAGGATTTTGTCAATCAGATTGAGCCCTGATCTTGTTGAAATATTCATTATCTCTTATGTGAATCAACTTGCGGTTGCTTTTGAAGTGTGGATATTTTTCTAGGTGATGATTTTTTATTTTTAGCCCCTTGAACTTGTAGGGAAGGAGTTTACTGTGTTGATTTTTCCTTGGCACTTTAGAATCAGGTATATGTCTAAAACATGATCACAAACACACTAAAATGCCACGACACAAGCACTTTCCACAGCAGAAAATGTACAACAGTGAATCAATGATGCACGAGATTTTGCAAACCCAAAACTTATTATATTACAACTTTAATAGAACAAACATAGGGTTCCCGTACCAGGGATTGTGGCCCTTACACTTAGCCCTGATACAAGAAAAACTAGCGTTTAATGTCAGTGACACATGACCATCAATCTGCCCTTGAACAAGACACACTTGACTTACTTGCTGATGAAGCGCTTACCACAGCCCTTTCAATCAACGTACCTTGAACACCTGGCAGGTCCTTTTCCACCTATACTTGCAGATGATACTACTGCTTCAATACCTCTGCCACTGCTGCTCACAAGTACTTTTGCCTTTCCAGAATTGCTTGTATCTTCAACTCTTCAAACTGCCGTCCAACAATAACTCAACTCCTCCCAAGCCACTGTACTTAGGGTCTTCACAAGACTGCACACGAACTGCCCACTTGCTTATCCAAAGTGACAGAACTTAGGGTACCAATAACAGCCCTCACAACAGCCTCCTTGCTTCACCAAGATGACTGTCCTTGGCGTTGCACAAGCAGTCCTCTTGATTGTGATTTGACTCCACAAATCACACTACTTAGGCCACCTCCAATTGCTGTCCGAAACCCTATTGGACAGACCTCCACTTAATAACACATCTCCCTTAGATTTTTAGCAACCCTTTCTCCACAGACCTTGACACATTTCAGCTCTGTTTTATACCAGTAACCTTAGGTAGACCTGCGGCCACACTCTCAAGGTTTGTAGCATCAAAACTAGGCCACACAGGCCTCTCCTCTTTCGTGGTGGGGCCTACAGGTACTTGACCCTTCTAGTGGCAGTCACCCTAGGCCTTTAGGCCTCTTACCTTGCAAACCAGGGCCTGCGGCCCTCCTTCTGCAGTCTTGTACAGTAAATTAGGCCTTTCGGCTCCTCCTACAAACAATGAGACAACATAGGCTGTGGCCCTTCATTAGCGAGATACCCTAGGCCTTTCAACCACCCTTTTCTTGACAAAACAAGCTTGCGACCCTTCTTCCATTGACCAGGGAATACCCGAGGAGAAACTCGGCTGCTTAGGACAGAAAGTGTTAAAATTGGCAACTAGGGCCAAACTCCACATGGGTCATCTTATTTATGACAGCTGCTATTTTTCTTGGTTTCCTCTCTCCTAGAGGTGTAGGGTTGATCTAAAGATTATCTGATTCTGACATTTGCAAATGAAGTTATGAATTTATTTTGATTATGGTCAAATTATCAAGGTCGGCCAGCAAACTTATGTAGGATCAAAAGCCCAACAGTCACATCTATTCATCCTCTACATTGCATATAAATAGAAGGTGACTTAGCCTCATTTGGACACACTCATCTTCACACTTCTCTCTCTCTCTATTCGTTGATTGGGTACGGATTTCTGGGCCTCTCTCTCCACACGTCTGAAATTTCAGGAGAGCGAAATTTTAGGAGGCTGAAATTTTAGGAGAGTGAAATTTCATGAGATTGAATTTCTGGACTGTTTGACCAAGCGTTGACCAACATGTGTTGACCTCCTTTGATTGTGTTTTTGTGAGAGTTATCTCTGTTTGGGCAGGCCGCTTTTCTGGGCATAGAAATCGAGGCTAAACGTTGACTGTTGACCAACATCAATTGCTGCTAGGGCTGACCACAGGTGGGTTGTTTGACCAGACTTTGACTGGGCTGAATTTGACTGTTTTGAGGGCTGTTTTATCTTGCTGTTTGGAGGCTGAAGTTGACCGATTTGCTGAGGGTCAAATCTTCCCTTTTGACCAACGTTGACTTTTTTGGTTAGGGCTCTTTTGCTGCTGTTATAAATTATCAGATTTGTAAATTGTACTCTTTCTCTGCTGAACTATTGGAGACTAAAAGAAGATTTGATCTAGGGTTTCCCCACATTGGGGTTTGTCCCTGGCTAGTGCCACATCTAGTGTCCTTCTGTCTTGGCTTGTCTTCTACTGTTTATGTTTATGTTCTATCTGCTTTTTACTATCATGTTGATGTGATTGCTAATCTGAATATTGATATTGGGCTAATAAAGAAATTGAAGTAAAATTGCTCTAAAGCATAGAACATACCATTGTTGCGTAAATTAACATGGTATCAGAGCTGAGGTGAAAACAAAGCCCAAGCAAGAGTGGAAGAGCAATCACCAAAGACAGTTGGACAAAGACAAAAGGTGCAATGGGTTCCTCATCCTACTTCCCGACTGAAGACAAGCTCCATGTTAAATCTAATTATCATGGATGGAAGATGTCTCTTGATTCGACCTTGGAAGAAAAAGAAGTGATGGACTATGTGTAGGGTAAAATCCCTGAACCTCCTTCAAATGCATTGACCACTGTGAAGACCAAGTACAATAGGGCTGAAGTCAAATCAAAGAAGATTATTAGGGATTCCATTGACAAGCATCTGGTGGCCTACATCTCCGAATTAAAGACCTCCAAGGAGATCTATGATAGGTTGGTCGGCATGTTCAAGGTTAGTAATGCTAATCAAATTCTATTTCTCAAGAATAAGTTGAAGGATATTAAGAAGGGCAAGGACGAGGATATTCATTCCTATTTCTTGAGGATTATTGAGATCAAGAATGATTTACTCTCAATTGGATAAGTCATTCCTGACATGGAACTTACTCTCACCACCCTTGGAGGACTCCCACCTGAGTGGTATGTATTTAGAACCACCGTCCTCAACAATGATCGAATTCCAGGGTTTGAAAAATTATGTCGAGATGCATTCAAGAAAAAACAAGAATGGTGGAGCAAGAAATGCCTTCTAATAGAAGCAACCCCACTGCATTATCCGCTCATGCCAAAAGGAGAAATAATGCAGGGTCTAAAGGTCATTCCATGGAAATTCTAGATCTAAGGGAGGAAGGAAGGGCAGGTGCTTTGTTTGTAATAAGTTTGGCCACTATGCAAGGGAGTGTCCAAATAGAAGGGACACATCGCATGATGATGATCACAATCATTCTAGGGGCAACTTCAACAACAATGATCAAAGGAATGGCAGGCAATGGCAAAGGAAAAAGGAATGCGGGACATCAAGGAAATGGTTAACCCTCCAAGAAATCAAGGAACTCCACGTATGAAGAATCAAATGTTGTTAACAATAAGCAAAAAAGGTACTATCTTATATCGGCCCCCTCCACTGCCTTTCCTCCGGACGCTTTGGGAAATTGGCTGATTGATAGTGGTGCCTCAAGGCACTTCACCAGATACAAGGAGGCCCTCTCCATTCTGATAGAAAAGGATACAAACTTGGAGATTATCCTTGGAGACAATGCCACCTATCCTGTGAAGGGAGTAGGGAATGTTAGCCTTCAATTGAATCAAGGTAACACTATTCATTTGCAAGAAGTACTATATGTACCTGATCTCAAGAAGAACTTGGTGTCCATTTCAGCCATGGAGGACAAAGGATTCAAGGTGGCATTCATCAATGGAAAGGTACGTGTTTGGAAAAGAAATTTTAAAGATGCTTTTACTCTTGGGTTCTGGGTTGACACTTTGTGTCAAGTTGGAGGATGTCCATTGGGAGCCATGTCTTACGACACATCTCTACAATCTGAACTATGGCACTGGAGGTTTGTCCATCTTCATTATAAGGCCCTACCCGATGTGAGACAGATGGTGACAGGGATGCCCGAGTTCAAAGTAGAGCATGAAGGTATATGTCTAGGATGTGCCGAAGGAAAACTTAAAAGGGGACCATTCCCCTCAAGTAATAGCAAGACCACAGATATATTGCAATTGATCCACTCCGACATATTTGGTATGATGCCCGTAAACTCTTTGGGAGGATACTTATATTATCTCACTTTTACAGATGATTATTCTCACAAGACTTGGATCTCCTTCTTGAATAAGAAAGATGAAGTGTTCACCTGGTTCCGACACTTCAAAGCCTTGATCGAAAACTAATCCGAGAAGAAAATCAAGATATTGAGGACGGATAATGGGATCGAGAACGAATCCAATGAATTCCAAGATTATTGTAGAGAAGCTGGCATTAAGAGGGAGACTACAACACCATACACTCCTGAGCAGAATGGTGTGGCTGAAAGGTAGAATCGCTCTATTGTAGAAGCAGTTCGTGCCATGCTTCATGATCAAGGCGTTTCGAAGTTCCTATGGGCTGAAGCTGCAAATACCGCCGTATATGTTCATAACCGATGCCCTCATCAAGCATTGGACTCCAAGACTCCCAAAGATATGTTCACTGGTAAGAAACCCGATGTCTCTCATTTTAGAATTTTTGAAAGTCCTGTATATTTTCATGTGCTGAAAGAGAAAAGAAACAAATTGGGTGCATCTGGGAAGAAAGGAATCTTTGTGGGCTATAGTGAAAATTCTATGGGATATAGAATTTATGTGGCTGGTCAAAGGGAATTTGAGATAAGTCATGATGTCACCTTCGACGAAGATATGGCCCTCAGGAAGATCAACAACCTTCCTATCCTAAGGAAGGACAAAGAAGCTGCCATCGGAAATCAGGGTGCAAAAGAAGACGAAAAAATGCTTGATGTTGATGAACCTATGGATCTTATTGATCCTTCTCATGAACCCTCTTCCTCCCAAAGGAGACCCTCATGGCTTAGGGAGACTCTTGAAGATGCCAAGAGACACATTGCACCAAGGGGGACTTTTCGTGAAAGCAAGAAGCCAAACAGGTATCAAGGATATTTGACCGCCATGAACACTATCATTCAAAATGAGCCTTAATCATTCGAAGATGCCGTGAAGCAACAAGTATGGAAGGATGCTATGAATGAAGAATACGAGTCAATTATGAAGAATGATGTCTGGGATGTGGTCCCTAGACCCAGGACAAATCGGTTGTCACCTCTAAGTGGCTCTACAAAATCAAGCATGGAGTTGATGGAAGTGTAGACCCTCTCATTCACAAATGTAAGAGGGAGTTGGCTTCTGAATTTGAGATGAAGGACTTAGGACCGATGCACTATTTCTTAGGGTTGGAGGTTTGGCAAAAGCTAGGTGAAATTCTCCTCTCTCAAGGAAAATATGTTGTGAAGATATTGGAAAGATTTGGGATGGTGGACTGCAAGCCTGTGACTACTTTGATGGAGCTTAACTTTAAGAAGTTATGTGGTAGTGTTGCTAAACCTAAATTGGGAAATGCTTCTGTGTATCGTCAACTCAATAAGAGCACTGATGTTTTTGGTGAACTCTCGTTCGGACATATGTTTTGTAGTTAACACATTAAGCCAATATATGGTTGAGCCTCATCATATACATTGGATTGGTGTCAAGAATCTTTTGAGATATCTTCGGGGCACAATCACTCATGGGTTGAGATACACTGTTGGAGATGTGAGGTTGCATGGTTATTCTGATGCCGATTGGGCTGGTAGTGTGGTGGATCGCAAGAGCACTTATGGATACTGTTTTTCTTTAGGTTTGCTTTGATATCCTGGATGAGCAGGAAGCAAAAATCGATTGCCTTGAGCATTGTCGAGGCCGAATACATAGCTGCTAGTATGGCCTTCGGTGAAGCTGTCTGGTTGAGGAAGCTCTTCGGTGAGCTATTTGGACATGTGCTGGATACCACCGTGATCCTCTGTGATAACCAGAGTGGGATTCGATTATCAGAGAATCTCGTGTTTCATGATCATTGCTCCAAGCATATAATATCAGTTCCACTTTATTCGGGATATGGTACAACGAGGAGCAATAAGGCTCCATCACATTGGGACTGATGAGCAGGTCGCTGATATTTTAACAAAGCCCCTAAGGAAGGTCAAGTTCTTGGCCTTCCGAGAACGATTTGGAGTCTTGGAGAGACCCTCGTATGAGGGTCCTGTACGAAATGGACATTGAGCTCTGGGAGCTCCGGGGAGCTTGTGGTACTTCTTGGAGCGATGAGCAACCATAAGGTGAGTGGTTCAACCTTACCCCAGTGGTTTGCTGTGTACAGGGTGAGTGGTTCAGCCTTCCCCTAGTGGTTTTCTGTGTACAGGTGAGTGGTTCAACCTTCCCCTATAATAGCCCTTGGTGACATGTAGGCAGGATGAGTGGTTCATCCTTCTCTTGTTGAGACATTCTACCAATGCAGTCTGGGACTCATGGGAAGTACCTCTCATCTGGCCAATGAGTAGGGAAATGAGGATAGGGACCATAGTACTAATGATGGACGCATCGTGTACTACCATACTCCTTATGCTAGGATGACCGATATTGATCTGAGATCAATTGGAATTGACTTCAGGGCAGTGAGAGTGGTATGATACACTCTCTTTTGATTGGAATTGAATTCGTGTCAGTAAGAATGGTATGACACCCTCTCCTTTGATCGGGGCTGACTTCGGGTCAGTAGAGAATGGTATGATACATTCTCAATCACTTCTTCTTCTTCTTCATATTTCAGCAGAGCAGAGCAGTGCATTAATGGCAGAGATAGTACAGCTTGGTAGATAGATTAGCATATGGAGTTCTCCCTAGTTGAGAAGGAGTGTTAAAATTGGCAACTAGGGCCAAACTCCACATGGGAAATCTTATTTATGACAACTGCGATTTTTCTTGGATTCCTTTCTCCAAGAGGTGTAGAATTGATCTAAAGATCATCCGATTCTGACATGGACAAATGAAGTTGTGAGATCTCTTGTATTTATACAATTCGTTGTGGGTGAAGAGACACATCCATTGGGCTTCTTGAACCTACATAATGATGAAGCCGACCTGAACAATTCGCACATGTGTGGGCATAACTTCAAAATCACACTTTTGCTTGTCCGAATGAGATGATTTTTATATCAATCTTGGACTTCTCGAAAAAGAGAAATTCAATGCCATTATCATCTCCATCAAATGAGTTGTCCCAAGGTGGAATTTGGCCCTAGTTGCCAATTTTAACACTCCCTCTCAACTAGGGAGAATTCCACCAGCCAATCCATTTGTCATCATCATGCCATTCTGTCGTCATGTACCATCTTTGTCATCTCATCTATGCTCTTTTGAACCATGAAGTAATAATGATGAAGAATCAATCGAGAGTGAGTTAGAAGACCTTACCACTAATAAAAGTCAGTCCAGAGGTAGAACCTCAAATGGTCCCAGATCAAATTGTTGAACCCCATGATAGAAATGTATGATAGAAATGTTTTCGGAAAAATCACATCAGAAGAATTTCGTCGATGTGTTTTGAACCAGCAAGTGGGGTTCATCGCCAGGACAAGTTGAATAATCAGATCATGGCTTCATGTTAAATAGGGATAGCAGAACTTCAAACGACTAGGTTTGACCGGAAAACGATTATATTGGACCAGGCTGGACAAACGGCTATAATCTACCAAGAACATCTAGGTTTGACTGGATAATTTTTTTTAGTTAAAATAATATTATTAGAATATATAATATATGTATTTATAATATTAATATATTTTATGACTTTTAATCATTAAAATTGAACATGAATATTTATGGTTGGTTAAGTAAAATGTTAACCAAATTTGTTATAAAATAATCAAACTAGGGACTATAGTAACCTATATTAAAGGATATAGGGATAATTAGTAAAGTTCATAATATTAAATATTAATATTACCATAGTAATTAAAGTATGGGTGATAATTTTTTTTTAAAGCTATCTAAAGGGAACTTAAACCTATTATTAGATTAAAATCATTGTCTTATTAAAGTTAACGTTAACACAATTAAGGACAATCCCCTAAGAAGAACAAGACAATGATAGAGGAGAGGGGGCGACGAAGGAAAGGGAGGAAATGACTAGGAAGAGAGGCAGGGATCCAACAACCACTGATCTTCCACCCGTCATCTCTATTGAGATTTCTTGGTCTTTTTTCAATCTCAATGGCTTCCCTAAATTTTCGGTGATGAAACTGAGCAACCTTAGCAATGACCTGGGCTTCTTCAATACAAACATGATGTGTAGTCTTCTCAGCATGCTCCGCTAGTGCGGAAGACTTGGTTCTCTCATGTTTTAGGTCTACTGCATGCTCATTAATCCTTTTGATTAATAGAGCGTCCAGTCTCACCAATGTGGGGGGTCCCACATGAACAAGGAATAATATATACACCTTTCATGTCCATAGGGTTGATAGGATCCTTCACAGAACGGAGGGAATTACGGATGGTTTTAAGGGATCTAAAGGTCGAGGGAACATTATGCTTTCTAAGAATCTTAGCAATCTTTTCCGTGGTCCCTTCGATATAAGGAAGATGGACACCTATGACTCGATCTTTAGGTGCTTTTTTAACCATCGAATTCTTGTAGGCTTTATGGAAAGCCTTTTGACCAAGGTGTCTACTATAACCATTTTCTACAAAGACATTAAGCAGATGGGATTCTCTTTATCAAAGCTCTTTTCATCAGAGATTCTTAGGGCCCGGGTAGTGAGGGTGTTGAGAACACCCATCTTTTGAGTAGGGAAATGATGGGAATTGGCATGAAGATGCTGCCTAGTATGCGTTTTCTTCCGAAACACTTGGTGGGAGAGGGAGCCGTCCAGATTCTTCGAAATAAGAATATCAAGGAAAGGGAGGCAATTATTGACTTCTTGTTCCATGGTGAACTTAATGGTAGAGGATTGACAGTTGAGATGCTTGAAGAAGAGATCCAACTCCTCTTGGCCATGAGACTAGATGACATTAGTGTCATCTACAAATCTTTTCCAGAGCTTGGGTAGGAGATGGGAAGAGGCCAAAGCCTTGGATTCAAACCTTGATGTGTTCGAGCCTTATCACTCCCCGTTGTACCATATCCTGGATAAAATGGTACCTGATATGAATGTGCTTGGAGTGGTCACAGAACAAGGGATTCTCTAAAAGGTGAATCCCACTCTGGTTGTCATAGAAGATCACGGTGATATCTAGCACGTGCTCAAATAGCTCACTAAAGAGCTTCTTCAATCACACAACTTCACAACAGGCCATGCTGCAATATTTTCGACCTCGGTGGTGCTTAGTGCAACCGATTTCTGCTTCTTGCTCATCCAAGAAATTGAAGCAGACCCTAATGAGAAGCAACATCCAGAGATGCTCTTACGATCCACCACACTGCCAGCCCTGTCAGCATTTGTATATCTATGCAGCTTCAAACTCCCGATAGTGTATCTCAGTCCATAATAGATTGTGCCCTGGAGATATCTCAGGATATTCTGAGCAGTAATCCAATGTATGTGATGAGGCTCGACCATAAATTGACTCAACGTGTTCACAACGAAGCATATATCAGGACGAGAGTTTACCAAGAACATCAGGGCCCCCACAAGTTGTCGATATTCAAAAGGGTTTGCCAATTCAGGCCCAACAACACTTCCACATAACTTCTTGAAGTTGAGTTCCATCAGAGTAGACACGGACTTGCAATCCTCCGTCCCACACCTCTCAAGCAACTTCATAATGTATTTTCCTTGTGAAAAGAAAATCTCACATGGCTTTTGCCAGACCTCCAAGCCTAGGAAGTAGTGCATCAATCCTAGGTCATTCATCTCGAACTCGGAAGCCAACTCCATCTTGCATTGATAAATGAGAGGGTCTGCACCTGTCTGAAAGAGATCATCCACATAAAGGACCAGAATGAGAGGCCTGTCATTCTCAACCTTGAAATATAGGTTATGGTCAACATCACCCCTTGTAAATCCCAACTTCATAAGATAGCTATCAATCATCTCATACCAAGCCTTGGGGGCTTGCTTCAACCCATAAAGGGCTTTCTTCAACCTGCATACGTGTGTCCTTCAATTCTGTACTTCAAACCCCTCAGGTTGTTCCAAGTTGACTTCCTCCTTAAGCGAGCCATGCAAGAAAGCACTCTTAACATTCATTTGGTGTAGGCTCCATCCTTGAGAGGCAACAAGAGTTATAATCGAATAGATAGTGGTATATCAGGCAACTGGTGCAAATATCTCATCATAGTCCACCCCTTCCTTTTGAGAGAAGCCTCGAGTAATGAACCTAGCCTTGCATTTTTCAGCACTCCCATTAGCTCCGTGTTTGATTTTGTAAAACCATTTAGAAGTGACCATAGACTTGTCCTTGGGTCTAGGAACCACATCCCAGACATCATTCTTCATGATTGATTCGTTCTCCTCATTCATTGCATCCTTTCCATACTTGGTGTTTTACAACTTCTTCGAATGTACAAGGCTCAGATTAAACAATGGTACTCATTGAAGCAAGGTATCCTTGATACCTGGTGGGCTTCTTACTTTCACGAAATGTCCCTCTTGGAGCAATATGAATTTTAGCATCTTCGAGAGTGTCTTTGAGCCACAATGGTCTTTTCCTTGGGGTAGAGGAACCACTAGGAGGTGGATCAATGGGATCCATCGAACCTTCAGCATTGGGCATATGCTCATCGGATGAAGGTTCTTCTTGCTTTCTTATAGCATCATCATTTTCTTTTCCTTGAATGGGGAGATCTCTGGCTTTCCCACGAGTAGTGTCTTCATAAATGTGACATCATGGCTTACTTCCACATCTCGTTGATCAGGCACATAGATTCTATATGCCTTTGAGTTTTCACTGTAGCCCACAAAAGTTCCTTTCTTCTCGCAAGCTCCCAACTTGTTTCTCTTCTCTTTAGGCACATGAAAATATACGGGACAACCAAATATTCTAAAATGAGAAACAACAGGTTTCTTACCAGTGAAAACTTCTTCGGGTGTCTTGAAATTCAATGGTTGATGTGGACACCTATTTTGAACATATACGGCGGTATTTGTAACTTCTCCCCATAAGAACTTCGGTAGACCTAGATCATGAAGCATGGCACGGGTGGTTTCCATGATCGTTCGATTCTTTCTTTCAGTAACTCCAGCTTGCTCGAGAGTGTATGTAACGATTGTCTCCCTCTTAATGCCAACTTCTGTACAATAGTCATTGAATTCATTTGATTCATATTCGGTCCCATTGTCGGTCCTTAATATTTTGATCTTCTTCCCTGTTTGATTCTCCACCAAGGCTTTGAAAGCACATAACCATTTGAATACTTCATCCTCCTTCTTTAAGTAATAGATCCATGTTTTGCGAGAGAAGTCATCCACAAAAATAACATAATATAAGTATCCTCCTAAGAATGTTACGTGCAACATACCAGATAGGTCAGAATGGACTAGTTGAAGAATATCAGAAGTTTGACTTTCGCTTGAGGGGAATGGTCCCCTTGTAAGTTTCCCACCTGCACAACCCTCACAAACACCTTCATGATTCATGTTGAAATTGGGCATACCTGTGACCATCTTCCTTACCCCCAGGTAAGGCTTTGTAATATAGGTGGGCAAATCTTTGGTGCCATAATTCGGATTGAAGAGAAGTGTCACAAGAGCTGGCTCCCAAAGGACTTCGTCCAACTTGATAAAGACCATCAACCCTAAATCCAAGTCTAAATGCATTTTTAGGATTTCTTTGCCAAAGATGTACCTTTCCATCAACGAATGCTACCTTGAAGCCTTTATCCTCCATCGCAAAAATAGATACCAGGTTCTTCTTCAAATTGGGCACAACAATACTTCTTTTAGATGAATGGTTTTACCTTGATTCAAGTGAAGAGTGATGGTACCTATTCCTTTCATGGGATAGGTGGCGTTATCTCCAAGTATGATTTGCAAGTTAGTCTTCTTTTCAACCAAATTTGAGAGGGCCTCTTTGTACCCAGTGAAGTGCCTTAAGGTTCCATTATCAATCAATCAATGATCCAATGTATTCGGAGGAGAGGTAGTAGATAAAGCGGAAATAAGATAAAATTCATTTTGTTTTCCTACAACATTACTTTCCTCATACCTGGAATTTCTTGATCTTTTGGGAGGACGACCATTTCCATATTGAGCAGTGGGAGCATTCCTTTTTCCTTTGTTGTTGAACTTGTTGTTCCTTTGATTGCCATTGTCTTTGTAGTTGTTGTGGTTGTTGTTGTCATCATCCCTTGGAGTATCCTTCTTGTGAGGACATTCTCTAGCATAGTGGCCAAACTTGTTGCAATTGTAACATCTTCCTTTGCTTCCTTCTTTGAATCCTAGCTTAAATCCTTGGCCTTGTTTCCTTGGACCATCTAGCATGAGCGGAGAAGGCAAGATCATTTCCTTTGGAGGGCTTATCTCCCTCCATCATCCTTATTTCTTTTGAGTGCATCTAGCCAATAATTCATGAAAACCCAAAATCTTGTCATTATTGAGGATGGTGGTGTTAAACACATCCCATGCTCTTGTGAGACCTCCAAGTGCAATAAGAGTGAGCTCCCTGTCACCAAAAACTTCTCTAATAGATAGAAGATCATTCTTGATTTCGGTAATCCTCATGAAGTAGGATTGAATGGACTCTCCCCTATCCATCTTGATGTCTTTCAACTTGTTCTTGTGAAAGAGGACTTGATTTGCATTGTTTACTTTGAACATCCCAACCAGCTTATCATGCATCTCCTTAGATGTTTCCAAATCAGAAACATAGGCAACCAAAAGCTTGTGAATGGAATCTATAATAATTTTCTTATCTTTGACCTCACCTTTCTTGCACTTTGTTTTTGCAGCAGCGGGTGCATTTGAAGGAGGCTCCACCACTCTTCCCTTTACGTAGTCCATAACATCATTCTCTTCCAAAGTCAAATCCAAAGTCATTTTCCATGCATGATAGTCGGATTTGTCCTTGAGCTTGCCCTTAGATTTGAAGAATGATGTAGTCGACATTGAAGCTAGACCAATATTCTTGTCCAACAACTTTCCTTAGTGATTGTTTTCCTCACTCTTGCTTGTGCTTTGTCTTCACCTGGGCTCTGATACCATGTTAATTTTTAGATAACAATGGTATGTTCTATGCTTAGCACAATTTACTTCAATGTTCCTTAGCAGGCCAATAACAATTTCCAATTTCCAATAGCAATCACAATAATCACATTGACAGTAAAAGCATATAGAACAAAAACAAACTGCAGAAGACAAGCCAAGACAAGAGGACACCAGATTTGGTAGATGCTAGTGAAAAACCCCAATGTGGGGAAACCCTTTGATCAATTCGTCTTATTATTAAATCAAAAGTTCAGAAGAGAGAGAGAGTACAAAAGTCAAATTGACTTGCCCAATACAAAGTCAAATCAACCCTGTAAATTTCTGTAGTCAATTGTAGCCCTAACTAGAAAGTCAACATTGGTCAAAACAACAACAATTCTTCCTTGAAGTAGCTCGGTCTTCCTTGGTCAAACTCGACTTGATCAAGAGGTCAATTTCAACCCGAAATAGTTCGGTCAAACTCGGTCAAAGGAGAGAACACTGTACGAACCAATTTGATGAAGAGAGAGAAGAATGTGTGAGTGATGAATGTGTCAAATGAGGTGTGAGGTCTCTTGTATTTATACAATTTGTTGTGGGTGAAGAGACACATCCATTGGGCTTCTTGAGCCTACATAATGATGAATTTGACCTGAATAATTTGCACATGTGTGGGAATAAATTCAAAATCACACTTCTGCATGTCCGAATTAGATGATCTTTATATCAATCTTGGACCTCTCGAAAACAAGAGTCCAATGCCATCATCTTCTCCATCAAATGAGTTGTTCCAAGGTGGAATTTGGCGCTAGTTGCCAATTTTAACACTCCCTCTCAACTAGGGAGAATTCCACCTACCAATCCATCTGTCGTCATCATGCCATCCTGTCGTCATGTACCATATTTGTCATCTCATCTCTGCTCAGCTGAACCATGAAGTAATAATGAAGAAGAATCGATCGAGAGTGAGTCACAAGACCTTACCACTCTCCATTGGCGAAAGTCAGTCTAGAGGTAGAACCTCAAATGACCCCTGATCAAATTGTTGAACACCATACATCCCAACAACAATACATGATGCGTCCATCGGTAGTGCTATGGTCCCTATCCACGTTTCTCAACTCATTGGCCAGATGAGAGGTACTTCCCATGAGTACTGGACTACATGGGTAGGATGTATGCTGGGACATCAACAGAAGAAGGTGAATCACTCATCTTGCCCATATGGCATAGGAGAAGGTGAACCACTCATCCTATGCACATGTCAATTGTAGGGGAAGGTGAACCACTCACCCTACACACGTCACCATGGGGTAGAACAGGGGAAGGTGAACCACTCACCTTTTGGTCGCTCATAGCTCCAAGAAGTACCCAAAGCCCCCAGGCTCTCCCAGAGCTCAGTGTCCAACTCAAGTGGGACCCTCATGGCAGGGTCTTTCCACGACTCTAACTCTCTCTCAGAAGGCTAAGAATTTGACCTTCCCCAAAGGATTTGTTAGGATATCTGTGACCTGCTCATCAGTCCTGATGTGTTAGAGCCTTATTGCTCCCCGTTGTACCATATCTTGGATAAAATGGTACTTGATATCAATGTGCTTAGAGTGGTCGTGGAACATGAGATTCTTTAAAACGTGAATCCCACTCTGCTTGCACAAAAGATCATGGTGGTATCTAGCACGTGCTCAAATAGCTCATTGAAGAGCTTCCTCAACCAAATAGCTTCACAACAGGCCATACTAGCTGAAATGTTTTCGACCCCGGCGGTGCTTAGTGCAACTGATTTTTGCTTCCTGCTCATCCAAGAAATTGAAGCAGACCCTAATGAGAAGCAACATCTAGACGCGCTCTTCCGATCCATCACAATGCCAACCGAGTTATCATCTGTATATCCATGCAACCTCAAACTCCCGACAGTTTATCTCAATCCATAATAGATTTTGCCCCAAAGATATCTTAAGAGATTCTTAACAACAATCCAATATATGTGATGAGGCTCGACCATAAATTGACTGAAAGTGTTCACAACGAAGCATATGTCAGGATGAGAGTTTACCAAGAACATCAGGGCCCCCATAAGTTGTCGATATTCGGAAAGGTTCGCCAATTCGGGCTTAACAACACTTCCACATAGCTTCTTGAAGTTGAGTTCCATCGGAGTAGACATAGACTTGCAATCCACCATCCCACATCTCTCAAGCAGCTTCACAATGTATTTTCCTTGTGAAAGGAAAATCTCACTTGGCTTTTGCCAGACCTCCAGGCCTAAGAAGTAATGCATCAGTCCTAGGCCCTTCATCTCAAACTCGAAAGCCAACTTTTTCTTGCATTGACAAATGAGAGGGTTTGCACTTGTCAGAAAGAGATCATCCACATAAAGGACCAGAATGAGAGGCCTGTCATTCTCAACCTTGAAATATAGGTTAGGGTCAACGTCGCTCCTTGTAAGTCCTAGCTTCATAAGATAACTGTCAATCCTCTCATACCAAGCCTTGGGGGCTTGCTTCAACCCATAGAGGGCTTTATTCAACCTGCATTCGTGTGTCCTTTGATCCTGTACTTCGAACCCCTCAGGTTGTTCCAAGTTGACTAACTCCTTAAGCGAGCCATGCAAGAAAGCAGTCTTAATATCCATTTGGTGTAGGCTCCATCTTTGAGAGGCAACAAGAGCTATAATTGAACGGATAATGGTATATCGGGCAACTGGTGCAAATATCTCATCATAGTCCACCCCTTCGTTTTGAGAGAAGCCTCGAGCAACAAACCTCTCCTTGTATTTTCAACTCTCCCATCTGCTCCATGTTTGATTTTGTAAAGCCATTTAGAAGTGACCACAAAGTTGTCCTTGGGTCTAGGAACCACATCCTAGGCATCATTCTTCATGATTGATTCATTCTCCTACTTGGAGTTTTACAACTTCTTCGAATTTACAAGGCTTAGATTGAACAATGGTACTCATGGCAGCAAGGTATCCTTGATACCTGGTGGGCTTCTTATTTTCACGAAATGCCCCTCTTGTAGCAATACGCTTTTTAGCATCTTCGAGAGTGTCTTTGAGCCACAACGGTCTTTTCATTGAGGTAGAGGGATCACTAGGAGGTGGATCAATGGGATCCATCGGACTTTCAACATCGGGCATAGGCTCATCAGACGGAGGTTCTTGTTGTTTTCCTGTAGCATCACCATTTTCTTTTCGTGGAATGGGGAGATCTCTGGATTTCCCAAGAGCAGTGCCTTCATCATATCTGACATCATGGCTTGTTTCCACATCTCGTTGACCAGGCACATAAATTCTATATGCCTTTGAGTTTTCACTGTAGCCCACAAAAGTTCCTTTTTTCCTGCAAGCTCCCAACTTGTTTCTCTTCTCTTTAGGCACAAGAAAATATATGGGACAACCAAATATTCTAAAATGAGAAACATCGGGTTTCTTACCAGTGAAAACTTCTTCAGGTGTCTTGAAATTCAATGGTTGATGTGGGCACCTATTTTGAACATATACGGTGGTATTTGCAACTGCTTCCCATAAGAACTTCGATAGACCTAGATCATGAAGCATGGCACGGGTGGCTTCCATGATTTCTTTCTTTCAGCATCTCCATTTTGCTCAGGAGTGTATGCAACGATTGTCTCCCTCTTAGTGCCAATTTCTGTACAATAGTCATTGAATTCATTTTATACATATTCGGTCCCATTCCCGGTTCTCAATATTTTAATCTTCTTCCGTGTTTGATTCTCCACCAAAGCTTTGAAAGCACGAAACCATTTGAATACTTTATCCTTCTTCTTTAAGAGATAGATCCATGTTTTGTGAGAGAAGTCATCCACAAAAATAGCATAATATGAGAATCCTCCTAATGACGTTACCGGCGACATACCAAATAGGTCAGAATGGACCAGTTGAAGAATATCAAAAGTTCGACTTTCGCTTGAGGGGAATGGTCCCCTTCTAAGTTTCTCAGCTGCACAACCCTGACAAACACCTTCAAGATTCATGTTGAAATCAGGCATCACTGTGACCATCTTCCTTACCCCAAGTAAGGCTTTGTAATGTAGGTGGGAAAATCTTCGGTGCCATAATTTGGATTGAAGAGAAGTGTCGCAAGACATGGCTCCCAAAGGACTTCCTCCAACTTGATAAAGACCATCAACCCTAAATCCAAGTGTAAATGCATTTTTAGGGTTTCTTTGCCAAAGATGTACTTTTCTATCAACGAATGCTACCTTGAGGTCTTTATCTTTCATCGCAGAAATAGATACCAGGTTCTTCTTCAATCGAGCACATACAATACTTCTTGTAGATGAATGGTTTGACCTTGATTCAAGTGAAGAGTGACGGTACCTATTCCTTTCACGGGATAGGTGGCATTATCTCCAAGTATGATTTACAAGTTAATCTTCTTTTCAGCCAAATTCGAGAGGGCTTCTTTGTACCCCGTGAAGTGCCTTGTGGCTCCACTATCAATCAACCAATGATCTAATATATCCAAAGGAGAGGCAGTAGATAAAGCGAAAATACGATAAAATTCATTTTGTTCTTCTACAATATTACTTTCCTCATACCTGGTATTTTTTGATCTTTTTGGAGGATGACAATTTCCATATCGAGCAGTGGGAGTGTTGTCGCACAAAGTGTCTAGGCACCGCGACAACGCTTAGAGTAAGGGCTGTCACTCTAATCCTTACTCACTCTGTTTAGACTTTCTCCTAGACAAGTCAAGGGGGGTAGTCCCTAAGGTGGATGAATAAGAATAGCCTGTGGAACACAGGATCTAGGAGATTTTTAGGATGGACAACCTGTTGAATTTATAACAAATCTTGGTCAACTGAGATGAATAATTTAAACACAAGACATAGCCACAAGATAGAAATGATTATAGAACAATGCCTTATATTCGATTAACCATAGATTAAGCAAAAACAAGTTATCCAAAGCAATTTACTATATGTGACGAATAGTGACAATCATGAATGATCAATGTAAACGCTCAAAACTTCAATATGCAAGAGATTCTAGATTTAAAATAATTCTCATTAATGACCTAGATTTAGAATTAATTAACTTTCTCCAGCATGATTTAAAACATTTATCGCACCTTGACCATAGAAAATCATGAAAATTGCATTTAATCACCAAATAACACCAAGGAACTTTAAATTAGAATTTTAATTATTCCTTAAGCAATTAGTTGAATGAAGAAATTAAAATCTTTTAATGTGACTGAATTAAAATGAATTAAAGTTAAAAATTAAAATTTTAATGGGCCATAGGCCACATTAAAATATTAAATGTGTAAGTGCAAACCCCCTTTGATTTAATTTTTTTAATAATTTCAAGTCACAAAAAATGAAATATTTTAGATTTTAGATTTTTTAATTTTTTTAAAATGTTTTAGATTTTTAATTTAAAGATTTTTTAAATCAAATAAAAAAAAGAAAATCGAAACTCTAAACTAAAACAAAATTAAGCAAAGTTTCAAATGAAAATGAAACCAGACTAATCTAAACTAAACTAAATAAAAATGATATCTAACCTAAGGCATACATAAAACATAAAAAATTGAACCTTTTTTGCTGTTTGCTGTGCAGGTTAACTAGGCTTGACGGCGGCAGAAGGAGAGATAGCAGAAGATCGATGACAAATGCAGGTTTGGACAGAGGGAGCTGCAATGATAGGCGAGGGAAAAGGATGCGCGGGCTTGCAGGTGGACAACAACGAGGAAGGGTTTGATGACAGCGATGAGGAATACGGGTAAAGGTTTGCAGAAGGACAGAGGTCTAAGGACGAGGAGAGGAGCTTGACAAGCAGGTTTGGGTGGAAGGGAAGAAGACTGTAGGTGAAGCCAGCTAGGAGCTGGACGAGAGGAATGGCAGCGACAGAGTGCAGATTGAAGGGAAGGGCTGTTGGATATGCAGTGAAGCAGGGGATTAGACGTGGGCAAAAAAGGAAACGAAACGTAAATAAGGAAAGCCGCAGACAGGGAAGGGGCAGCGAGTATACGACAGGTCAACTCAAGAGATTTCGTGGCTGCGGATGGAGGGTTTGCAACGTTTTGAAGAACACACAATGAAGAGAACACATATATATGGCAGCTAAAAAAACGCAGGCAGACCCAAAATTTTCCAGATTTAAAAAACCCAAATGCAGACAATAACAAAAAATTTTCGAAATTTTCCTGAAAACCCCAGACAGCAAAGGAACTGTAGCCGAAAACTTAAGATAAACCCAGAAAAACGAATTTCACATCATTGTATTTTTAAGTTTCAAGTTTATCAATGAAACCCTCGTTAAATTGTTTCTAGATTTAAAATTTTTTAAAACCCTTGGACTGCAAAAGACTAGATAATAATCTCCCTGCAAAATTATGCAAATAAAACCCTAGAGATCCAGATCTTACCCTCCAAGGCCTAGATCTGGACTCTACATGAATTTCTTCTTCAGATTTGTAGCTGCAAGACAATAGGAAACACCGAAACGATATATACAATAATAAAACTAAAACCCAGAAAATCCAAGTCAGAAAACCAAAAATAATTTATATATCTATGCATAAGAATGGTAGATCTATCAAATCTGAGGAGTATGAGTCCAACTCTGTTCCCATATCTGATAGTCTAAGGCTCTCAACAACGAGATCTATCAATTTCGCACATAATTTTTTTTTCTTTGTTAAATTTTAAAGGGGGTGCTCAGCTCAAAACCCTTCATGTGTCACCAATAAAAAAAATCTTATGATAAGTCTGGGATCAAATTAGGCTGGGCTATTTAGAAAACACGGATCGGGAGTTGGCTGGTCCAATTGAAAACTTCTCTGAACGCCTGATGATCTAAAAATCAAGATTTTCTTGCAGAACTCAATCCAACGATCAAAATAGAGCGAGAAAATGATAATAAAATTAAGATAAATAGAGGTACCTACTACTACATTCAAAATTTAAATTATCACTTAAACCCCAACAACTGAGCAAGATCCCTGTACTGAAATCACTCTTCAGAAGCTATCATCAATGGCTAAAAACAAATTTACACATGAAAATTGACACATCTTACAATATTTCCATGAAGAGTAACACCAACGAAGATCAACCCCAAAGTCTTTATTTATTATTCAATTTTTTCTTTTACACAAGAGCTTTTCGCTTAGCACACAACTCAAAGGTCGGATGATTCGACTGACAAATGACTTCCTATTTAAAGATAAGTCCTCCAACGACTAGTTCGAGTGATTCTCGTCAAAACAATCTCGATCGTTGATGAGGATCAAAATTTCTTTTAATTTCATCTGTCAAAATTTTAAATTCTTGAGGAAATTCCAACGACTAGTTCGAGTGATCCTCGTCAAAACAATCTCGATCGTTGATGAAGATCAAAATTTCTTTTAATTTCATCCTCAAAATTTTGATTTTGACTTAACCCCAGAGATCAAAGGCTTAAAATTTATCAAAATAATTAATTTACCTTAGTCTTGGGATCTTTTAAATTTTGATTTTCAAGGACCGACGAATTTTGCCTTTGGAGAATTTAAATTTACCTAGGACCTAGAATTAATTAAATTTCTAGCTTAGGATTTTAATTAATTTTTTGGCCAGAAAATTTAATTAATTAACCTATGAGGGGATAAATTATTTTTCCAACCCTCAAGACACTCTACATCATGATTTTTATATTTTTTACATCATAAGGGGGAAAACCCATCTGTAATAGACCCTCACAGACTACCCACTTTTGCAATACAAATATAATCCAGCAGACCAAGCAATTTGTAATAAAATAACCTAACTAAATAGTTAGGATTATTCTCGAATCACTTTTACATAGACTCGATCTAGAACACTAGGACTTGCCTAAGATCCTAGTGACAAAATACATTCCGGTTTTGGGGTAAGACTGAAGGAGAACTATGTCGACCATTCGAGAATAGATCGGTGAGACAAAAACCCCCTGAAATGTAGATTGTCACCAACAAAGTAGGTTTACCTAGGCAATTACATACACGACACGGATCTATTGAGATTATTTACATTATACATATGCATAAAGGGTTTACATAATGTCTTGGAAGTGAAACTGATGATAATAGTTATACAACACGAACACATCGATCAGGCGCTATCCTTTTTGTGAAAAAGGGGGTGTACTTGCTATGGGTCGCTGACACGTAGTGGTCAACATGGAGAATTCCTCTTTCCTTTGTTGTTCCTTTGATTGCCTTTGCCTTTGTAGTTGTTGCGGTTGTTGTTGTCATCATCCCTTGGAGTATCCTTCTTTTGAGGACATTCTCTAGCATAGTGGCCAAGCCTGTTGCATTTGTAACATCTTCCTTTTCTTCCTTCTTTGAATCTTGACTTAAATCCTTGACTTTGTTTCTTTGGACCAACATTGTTCTTCCTTCTAGCATGAGCGGAGAAGGTAGTAGGATCATTTCCATTAGAGGGCTTATCTCTCTCCATCATCCTTATTTCTTCTTGAGTGCATCTAGCCAATAATTCATGAAAACCCAAAATCCTGTCATTGTTGAGGATGGTGGTGTTAAACACATCCCATGCTCTTGTAAGACCTCCAAGTGCAATAAGAGTGAGCTCCCTGTCACCAAAACCTTTTCCAATAGATAGAAGATCATTCTTGATTTCGGTAATCCTCATGAAGTAGGATTGAATGGACTCTCCTCTATTCATTTTGATGTCATTCAACTTGTTGTTGTGAAAGAGGACGATTTGCATTGTTTACTTTGAACATCCCAACCATCTTATCATACATCTCCTTAGATGTTTCCAAATCTGAAATATAGGCAACCAAAGGCTTGTGAATGGAATGTACAATAATTTTCTTAGCTTTGACCTCACCTTTCTTGTACTTTGTTTTTGCAGCAACGGGTGCATTTGAAGGATTCTCCACCACTCTTCCCTTTACATACTCCATAGCATCATTCTCTTCCAAAGTCAAATCCAAATTCATCTTCCATGCATGATAGTCAGATTTGTCCTTGAGCTTGTCCTTAGATTTGAAGAATGATGTAGTCGTCATTGAAGCTAGACCAATATTCTTGGCCAACAACTTTCCTTAGTGATTTCTTTTCTCACTCTTGCTTGGGATTTGATACTGTTTTAATTTTAGATAACAATGGTATGTTCTATGCTTAGCACAATTTACTTCAATGTTCCTTAGCTATCCAATAACAATTTCAATTTCCAATAGTAATCATAATAATCACATTGACAGTAAAAGCAGATAGAACATAAAACAAATTGCAGACAAGCCAAGACAAGAGGACACTAGATTTGGCGGATACCAGGGAAAAGCCCCAATGTGGGGAAAACCTTTGATCAATTCTTCTTAGTATTAAATCAAAAGTTCGGCAAAGAGATAGAGTACAAAAGTCAAATTGACTTGCCCAATACAAAGTCAAATCAACCCTGTAAATTTCTGTAGTCAATTGCAGTCAGACTTTAGCCCTAACCAGAAAGTCAACATTGATCAAAACAACAACAATTCTTCCTTGAAGCAACTCGGTCTTCCTTGGTTAAACTTGACTTGAGTAGGGGGTCAATTTCAGCCCAAAACAACTCGGTCAAACTCGATCAAAGGAGAGAGAAAATTGTTGTAATTTTTCTGCGATCAAACAACCATCAACCCCGAAGTCAGTGTAGGTCAACCAACCCATAAATTTTTGGTTTATGTGCCTAGCAATGCGGCTTGAGAAAATCAAACTTTTGACCCAAAAGCTAAAGTCAAACTTAGCGAAAAACACATCAGTCAATGCTAGTCAAACTTGTCCTTGATGCCTGAAATTCAGCCTAGAAAATCTGTCCTCCTAGCCGCACGTGTGAGAGAGACAGAGGCTGCCCAAGAGCTGTATGAACCAATCTGATGAAGAGAGAAGAATGTGTGAGTGATGAACGTGCCAAATGAGGTGTGACGTCTCTTGTATTTATACAATTCGTTGTGGGTGAAGAGACACATCCATTGGGCTTCTTGAGCCTACAAAATGATGAAGCCGTCCTGAACAATTGTGGGCATAAATTCAAAATCACAATTCTGCTTGTCTGAATGAGATGATCTTTATATCAATCTTGGACCTCTCTAAAAAGAGGAATCCAATGGCATCATCATCTCCGTCAAATGAGTTGTCCCAAGGTGGAATTTGTCCTTAGTTGCCAATTTTAACCAAAATGAACCACACTATCCTCAGTAGTGTCCCTGCCACCAGAAGCTTCATGGTTCTTCTTCTCTTGAAATTCTTTCAGGCCATTCCATTGTTCCTTCTTGTCAGCAGAAGTCTCCTTGCTCCCCACTGACCATGCACTCTTCTTGGGTTGCGGATTCTCCCTCTGAACCTACATACTCTTGTTCAAACTTGACTCCCTTTGAGTCTCCGGAACCTGCTTCTTCCCTTGATCTATAGGCTTGCCCATCAACCAATATAGACCATGCTCCCTAACTCCAATGATAGCTCTAGTAGAGGTAGAGCCTCTGGGTTTAATTTTCGCTTTCCCATCCTGGAAGATCATCTCAAACCCCTCTGCCTCGATCACTAGGACAAACAACACGCTGTACCTGAGCTCCAGTGACCACAGTACATCTTGAACTTGTAGCAATCCACCTCACTCCATCCTGAATGGTACAACACCTGACCCTCTAACAACTTTCCGATTCTTGTCACCAACCTCCATGTGTAACTTTGAGTCCTCTTTAGTTAGAGTCTCAAAATCTTCATGTGAACCTGTGATATGCTTTGATGCTCCGTTATCCACGTACCATGCGGCCTCATCGATGGCACCATCAGAGAAATGCAAAACTAGATCAAAGTCCTCCTCGAAATTTCTTGAGAAGTCATCAAGCTCACCTGAAGATGTAGCAACCCCATCTACTTACTTCCCCTTCCTCTTCTGATTTTCTCCCTTCTTCTTTCGGGAACACTTTCTCGTATAATGACCATTTTTGCCACATTTATACATTTCAACTTGCTCGAGTCCTTTGCCTTGCCCTTCATCCTCCCTGCAAGAGCCACATTATCATCGACAAACTTCTTCTTGTAAATATTCTCGTCCCATAGTTCCTCCTGAATGAAGTCATCCCATAACATGTTCCAATCTGCAACTTATCATGAGAAACGATCCCTTTGATAAATGGCTTCCATTCCTTGGAAAAGCCCTTCAAAGCAGTCTCACTAGCTCAGACTCTGGAATGTTATCTCCTATGGTAGCAAGCTCATCTTAAACTTGAGAAAGTCTCGTCAGATATAGAGCCACACCTTCACCATCTGACATCATGGGAAGTGTTCTTCTTGGTTAGATGAGGTATCGAGTGATCTTTGACATTGTCTAGAATGATGAGCTTAGCCTTCGTATCCAACTCATACACTTTAAACTCCTTAGGGTCTGTTGGTTTCTTAATCTCCTTGTCGGCAAACTCCAAATATTGTTCACCAACAAGACCAACTTTATCCTTTCCTTCCAAGGACTATAGGTGGACCACCCATCCAACCTATCCTCATATCTCAGACCAACAACCAACTTCACCACTGTTGTTAGTCCTTCAACAACAAGACAACCAACTCCCTCTTGAGCTGTATGTTGTGCACACTCTGATTCAACTGCCCCTTCAAAGTAGCTCTCATACCATGTTGAGTTTTCCTCTCGTACTTCAAAATCAAGTCTATGTCTAAAACATGATCACAAACACACTAAAATGCCACAACACAAGCACTTTGCACTGTGGAAAATGTACGACAGTGAATCAATGAAGTACACGAGATTTTTGCAAACCCAAAACTTGTTATATTACAACTTTAATACAACAAACATAGGGCTCCCATACCAGGGATCATGGCCCTTACAATTAGCCCTGATATAAGGAAAACTATGGCTTGATGTCTGTTGAAAATAGTAGCGAGAAAGCTCCTTCTTTGATTTGTTCCTTAGTCAAAGAAACCACAACCACATTTTCCTAAGCATGCACTAGTTCCTAAAAGTTAGGGCAAGTTCCTATAAATTAGGACAATTCATGACTTAGTTTGACTGTTGTGTTGGATTGGGAGGCTTAGTTTGTTGTCTCCTAGTGCGAGTTAGTTTTGGAAATTGACATGCGAAGAGTCTTAGGTCTAAATTGGGACTAGATGAGTTAGAAGAGTCAGTTTGACTTAGTTAACTTATCAACCATTAGTTCGACTTCCAAAAACAAAACTTGCTATATTTAGCCTATTCAAAAAGCTTATAAGGGGGATGAAGGCACAAAATTGGTTCATTGTTTTGTGAGCACTAGTTGGTGAGACAAGGCAATAGAGAGCACAAGTTTGTGTGTAGAAGCTTCTGTGTGGGAAGGGCGTACTAAGGAGAAACCTATGTGCAATTGACAGAGGAGAATTTCCTTGGGGTTTTAGCAAGGAAATAGGGAAGCAGGATCAGGTTTCTTGGAAGGTGTTTCAACTTAGGGCAAGCAGGGAGAACAAGACTTTTTTTCTTTTGAAACAAGGTTGTATTGTAAGAGATCTATTGCTCAAAATTCTATCAATAAAATTCTCAAACAAGCAGAGGGTTTTCCTAGTTGGGTTCCCTGGAAAATATTGTGTTTTTTTTGTTGTCATTGTGTGACTATGTTTATTTCTGTCCCTATTTCGCTGCAAACAAGTAGAGAAATTCTGTGTCTCAATGAAAAGAAACTAGTTTTTAGATTGTTCATAAGAGCAGTTGTAGAATTTCAAGGAAATTCTACAACACATGACCATCAATTTTCCCTTGAACAAGACAAACTTGATTTACTTGTTAAGGAAGTGCTTACCACAACCCTTTTAGTCCACGTACCTTGAACACCTGGCATGTCCTTTGTCACTTATACTTGCAGATGATACTGTTGCTCCAATACCTTTGCCATTGCTGGTCACAAGTACTTTGACTGCTTTAGAATTGCTTGTATCTTCAACTCATCAAACTGCCCTCCAACAATAACTTAGTTCCTCCTAAGTCATTGTACTTGGGGTGTTGACAAGACTGCCCACCAATTGTCCACTTGCTTCTCCAAAGTGATAGAATTTAGGGCACCAATAACAACCCTGACAACAACCTCCTTGCTCCACCAAGATGACTGTCCGTAGGGTTTACACAACAAACCCTCTGAACTATGATTTGACTCCACAAATCACACCACTTAGGCTACCTCGAACTGCTGTCCAAAACCTTATTGGACATGCCTCAACTCAGCAACACATCTTCCTTAAATCTTTAGCAACCCTTTCTCCACAGACCTTGACTAATCTCAACCCTGTCTTATATCAACAACCTTAGGCATACCTGTCGCCACACTTTCAACGTCTGTAGCATCAAAACTAGGGCACACAAGCCTCTCCTCTTCTACCGTGTGGTCTGAGGGTACTTAGCCCTCCTAGCCATAGTCACCCTAGGCCTTTAGGCCTCTTACTTTGCAAACTAGGGCCTATGACCCTCCTTCTGCAGTCCTGTACAATATATTAGGCCTTTCAACCCCTCTTATAGACAACAAGACAACACAGGTTGTGATCCTCCCTTAGCGAGCTACCCTAGGCCTTTCGGCCACCCTTTTCTTCACAATACAGGCCTACGACCCTCCTCCCATAGACCAACGAATACCCCAGGAGAAACTCGGATGCTTAGGACGAAAAGAGGCCCCCACATATGCTAGCAAATTCGGACCAAAACACTCACTTCTTACTGCGGTTTCTTGAGGCTCCTTTGCTTGCCTGCTTGAGATGTTGCACTTGGGTTAATGTGGCTGAAAGAAAGATAAAAGCATATATAGCCATTGTATTGTCCCTTCCTAAATTATTTCATAACAGGATTAATTTCTACTTTTTGGGGCCAATTTTGGAGGAGATGGGGCCCATTCGATTTTATCTAGAAGACTTAGGAGTTAGAAGTAAGTTATTTTGGTTTGTTAGTAGCGTGTGGGGGCCACTACACTAGGAAACACACTCCCTAAGCCAATGGGTCGAATTGCATGAGAAGGAAATCGAAGGCTTAGTGAGGGACCCACGAAGGAGGGAAAAAGGTGCCACAAAGTCTATAAAAGGAAGGCAACACTCCTCATTTCATCATCTTTGGCATATCAAATTTCTTCTCAGTTGCTCGAGCTGCTTAGTCGAGCCATTTGCTGTTTAGCAAGAGTTTTCCAAGCGGAGAACTCACCCTTTCTTCGAAGGACTTCGAGTGCCACCCTAGAGAGGTTCATCCATAATCTTTTGGAGGTGATTTTCAGTGTGGTTTCCAGTATTTGTATTCAGTGTCTCTAGGTGGTGTGTATTTATGGAGGACGTTGTAGGAGAAACCGAGTTGTGATTTTGGCATTCTTCAGGGAAGCTTTGGCCAGGAGAAATTGAGAAGCTTTGGTGATTTGCTTCCCTGTGGGTGAGTTTTGGGGTTGGAGGAGAGAACTATCATTCAGTGGAGATTTCGCACTTCTTGGGCCAGCGCAACAGGTAGAGATTGGGCACATGTTGGAGGTGGAGACTTAACCATTGAGACTGATCCTTGTCGGGGAAGATAAGGGAAGCATTAGTGGAGGTGATTGCTACCTTTCTGGAGTGTTTTAGGAGGATTTTGTTGGTGTATTGGCACGCAGTGTGCTTTAGCAGTTTTGGAGGGTGTAAGGCCTTTTGGGGGTCAGGTTTGGGAGGTCAAAATCAGGCCAAACCATTTCTGGGTTTTCCCTGAGGAACCTAGATGTAAATTGTAGAATTTTCTGAGCACCTGAGGTGGGGTTTTCAGCGATATCTTTGCAACAAACAATGCAGAATTGTTGGGGACTGCACAGTGCAGCAGTTGGTTAGTTGATTGTAGCTTCGGGTTGTCATTGCTTTACCTAGGCTTTGCTCTAGAAGACTTAGGAGTTAGAAGTAAGTTATATTGGTTTGTTAGTAGCGTGTGGGGGCCACCACACTAGGAAACACACTCCCTAAGCCAATGGGTCGAATTGCATGAGAGGAAATTGAAGGCTTAGTGATGGACCCACAGAGGAGGAAAAAAGGCTCCACAAAGTCTATAAAAGGAAGGCAACACTCCTCATTTCATCATCTTTGGCATATCGAATTTCTTAGTTGCTCGAGCTGCTTAGTCGGGCCATTTGCTGTTTAGCAAGAGTTTTCCAAGTGGAGAACTCACCCTTTCTTCGAGTGACTTTGAGTACCACCCTAGAAAGGTTCGTTCATAATCTTCTAGAGGTGATTTTCAGTGTGGTTTCCAACATTTGTATTCAGTGTCTCTAGGTGGTGTGTATTTATGGAGGACGCAGTAGGAGAAACCAAGTGGTGATTTTGGCATTCTTCAGGGAAGCTTTGGCTAGGAGAAATTACGTAAGAGAAGCTCCGGTGATTTGTTGCCTCGTGGGTGAGTTTTGGGGTTGGAGGAGAGAGCTATCATTCAGTGGAGATTTTGCACTTGGGCCATTGTAGCAGGTAGAGATTGGGCACACGTGGGAGGTGGAGACTCAACCATTGAGGCCGATCCTTGTTGGGGGAGATAAGGGAAGCATTAGTGGAGGTGATTGCTACCTTTTTGGAGTGTTTGAGGAGGATTTTGTTGGTGTATTGGCAAGGCAGTGTGCTTTAGCAGTTTTGAAGGGCGTAAGGCCTTTTGATTGTCGATTTTGGGAGGTCAAAATCAGGCCAAACCATTTCTGGGTTTTTGTGGGTTTTGCCTGAGGAGCCTAGATATAAATTGCAGATTTTTCTGAGCCCCTGAGGTGGGTTTTCAGCCATATCTTTGCAGCAAACAATGCAGAATTGTTGGGGACTGCACAGTGCAATAGTTGGTCAGTTGATTGTAGCTTCAGGTTGTCATTGCTTCACCTGGGCTTTGCTCCGCTTGCCTTTGAGGCAAGCCCAAGTGCATTCCTTCTATTTTTTGTACTCTTGCACTAGTTTATAATAAAATGGCTCAACTGCTTCCATATTTCTGATAATTGTGTGTTTTTTCTAATTGTTTTTGAAATTTATGTGGTGAAAATTGTTATTTGCTTGCATATCATTGTTTTTCCTATTTTGGAACATTACAGTGGTATCAAAGCTCATATCTTGGCTTAGCCGTGGGGGATTTTCCTATTAATGAGTAGGACCGATAGAACGTTACCCACAAGAGGCAAAGATACCAGAGCAGGGAGAGGGAGCTAGAGATCACTCCAGAGACGAAGGACTGTGGGAAGGCAGTGGTAGCAGAGGACATGGGAGAGCCCAAGAGCAAATAGGAGATTGCCTTTGACATTCTCGTAAAGGCTCTGAGCGATTTGGCAAAAGGGAAAAAGGAGATGTTAGATGAGATCAGAATGCAGAACCGGGAGCGAAGCACTCACCGAGATTTTCTATTTGGAGAGACTTCAGGAGTCTCTCAGCAGTTTGACCACCCTTCCCCTATTGCACAACCAACATCCTTTAGTGGACCAACTAGAACAACGCTACCTTCTTTTCTACCCTTGGCACAAGGTAAACCAGGAGGAGTTGATGATCAATTGCCTATGGGAGAGCATTTCAGGGAGTGGCAGTGCATGGGAGTAGACTTCAGAGGAGCACTATCGTTTAAAGTCTTTTGCCAGCTTAAGCAAAATGAGAAGGGGAGGAGCTATGGAAGCCATGGTATGCAGAACTATGAGTTGCAACACACCATTGGGAAGATGTACTTCCCCACATATGATGGCACTACCAAGTGCACAACATGTGTTTGGGTGGAGAAGCTAGACATCTATTTCCAGCTCAACATAATGATGGAGGTAGAGGCCATTAAAATGGCCACTTTGCATTTGGAGGGGGAGGCATACGACTGGTGGTTTCATGGCTTGTCCACTCTGGGGCATGCCAGCGTGACCTCCTATGAGGATTTCACATGGAGAGTAGTGGAGCGTTTTGATCGGAGGGATCCGAAGGCTCACTTCGGGGAGTTGACCCAGCTCAGGCAGACATGACATCTAAAGCATTATATTTCAGAGTTCCTGAGGGTCTCAGTCATGGTACCAGATTTGTTGTATGCTAGGCGAGTATACGCATTTGTGAAGGGGTTGTTGGAGCCACTGTGTGGACTGGTGAAGTCACGCAAACCCTCTACTCTATTGGAGGTTGTGACTTGTACGAGAGACTTGCAGGGGCCCATCCCCAAGACCTGGACACCCTTTCCACCACGCACTCCCTACCCTTTCAAGGTGAGTGATGCCAGAGCACCCGCAACACAAAGAGCAACCCAAGAGCGAGGGCAGCTGGACGATGAGACCAGGAGAGGCCTCAGGAGGAGGAAGTTAGTGTTTCACATGTCGGGAGCCATGAGCACCGGGCCATTGGTGCACAACAGGCAAGGCCCATTATATCGAGGTTTTCTCCGACAAGGATCAGGAGGATGAGGTGGAGTTGGACCTTGGTGGGGGAGACAACGAGGATCCGACAGAGAGGGGGCCACCACCTTCGCTGCCACATGGGGGAGCATTTTTTGCACCATCTGGGGGAGTCCTAGCCTCTTTGTACAGGGTTCCCAAATTTTTGACCACGAGGATTAGAGGTACAATGCAGGGACATCGTGTCTCAGTCTTAATAGACATTTGGGCCACCCACAATTTTATTGATGCTTAGATGGTCTAGAGGAGAGGTATCACCACCGTAGAGTTTGAGGGGTTTTCAGTTATGGTACCAGGAGATAGAACTATGCAGTGCACTCGATACGTTCCTGCTTTGACAGTGACCGCGGGGAACTATTCGATGACACATCATTTCTTTGTGGTGGACGTACTAGACACCAATGTGGTGATGGGTGTCCAATGGTTGTATTCCCTTCGTTGAGTTACCACTGATTGGAGGCAACTAGTGATGGAGTTTACCGGGCCAGATGGTAAACTAGTGATTCTTCGGGGCATGCTCATATCCTCCATAGACGGTTTCAACCCACAAGATGGAGGGCGATTTGAGACATGGGGACATAGCATGGGCAATAGCGTTGAGGATTTCAGAGGTTGGGGGACGGGCCAAGCTGGCATATCCAGACATACAGGCGATACTGGACAAATATCTGGTAGTTTTTGGAGATATACCACCAGGGCAACCACTTGACAGGGGGTTTGAGCACACTATAGAGCTGGAGCTTGGTGTGTAGGTAGTCATCACCACACCCTATAGGCATCCCAAAGCCTATAAAGATGAGATTGAGAGGGCCATCAAGGATTTATTGGCGTTGGGCCACATCGGACCGAGTTCTAGTCCATTCGCTTCTTCAGTTGTGCTGGTGAAGAATAAGGATGGGACTCTTCGCATGTGCATTGACTACAGGGCTCTCAACCAGAAGACGTTTAAGAACTGGCATCCCAGTCCGCGTATTGATGAGTTGATGGATGAGCTTAAAGGAGCCGAATACTTCTCTAAGATAGACTTGCGGTCTGGGTATCATTAGATTCGGGTGAGGGAGCATGATATTCTGAAGACAACTTTCAAATGTCATGTATGGGCATTTCGAGTTCTTGGTCAAGCCTTTTGGGTTGACCAATGCACCTGCTACCTTTCAGTCATGCATGAACCATGTGTTCAGAGGTCAACTAAGGAGATTTGTGTTGATATTCTTTAATGATATCTTGATTTACAACATGACGTGGGAGGAGCACTTGCAACATCTAGAGGCGGTGTTACTGATCTTGGAGGAGCAGCAGTTCTACGCCAAGATGTCCAAGTGCGAGTTTGGGCTGATAGAGATGCTTTACTTGGGACACATCATAGGCGCAATTGGGGTCAAGGTGCACGAGGAGAAGATTAGGACCCTTCGGGATTGGCCAGTGCCTAGAGATGTGGCAGTGCTGAGAGGTTTCTTGGGTATCTGTACTTACTATCGGAAGTTCGTTAAGGGCTTCTCACAATTGGCAGCAACCCTCATTGATCTGACTAAGAAGGGGACTTTTACATGGACAGATGGAGCTTAGACAACATTCGATCGCCTCAAGGAGGTGATGAGTTGTTGCTCGGTATTAGCACTTCCACTTCACGCAACCCTTCACATTGGAGTGTAATGCATCAGGTGAGGGGATCGGGGCAGTTTTGTCCCAAGGTGGACATCCCATTGCTCTCGAGAGCTGGAAGCTCCTACCTCATGAGAGGCCGTATTCCATATACGACAAGGAGATGTTGGTCATAATGCATGCATTGGCCAAGTTTCGACAGTATTTGGTGGGTAACCGGTTTCGGGTGAAGACATATCACAACAATCTTCGTCACTTCATGGGGCAACATGGCCTCAACGACAGACAACAAAGATGGGTTAGCAAGGTGCAGGACTATGATTTTGTTATTGAGTATGTGCGGGGGAAGCACACTGTGGTAGCCGATGCACTATCCATGAGGTCCGCAGGACTTTCACTCATGAGCATTCGCTATGATTGGAAGGCACAACTATTAGTGGAGTACTTCAAGGATCGTGGGGCATGCGAGATCTTGGAGGGCAGTTATGCAGATGAGCGCTATAGGGTGATGGACGAGGTGAAATACTACAAGGGGCGCATATTTTTAGTTTCGGGGTCACAATTGAGGGAGCGTATCCTTCGTATAGCTCATGATTCCCCTTTGTCTGGGCACCAAGGATTCAGAAAGATTTACATGGCAGTGAGAGAGCGCTTCACCTGGAAGGGCCTCAAGGGGGACGTATTGAGATATGTGTAGGAGTGTGAGGCTTGTTAGAGGAACAAGGGGTAGTTGACCCATCCAACAGGATTGTTGGAGCCTCTCCCCATTCCTGAGGGGAAATGGGAGAGTATCTCTATGGACTTCATCACGGGGCTTCCCTTGGTGCAGGGGAAGTATTGCATTTTTGTGGTGGTCGACCGACTGACCAAGTTCGCACATTTCTTTGCCATTTCGACACGCTATTCAACTTCTCAGGTGGCAAAGTTGTTCTTTAGCGAGGTCTTCTGCCTGCATGGACTCCCTAAGTCTATACAGACTCCCTAAGACTATAGTCAGTGACCAGGACAACCAATTTATGGGGGGGTTCTGGCAGGAGCTTTTCAGGCTAGTGGGCACTGAGCTCACCCGGAGCACCAGTTACCATCCACAAACCGACGACCAGACAAAGAGGGTAAATAAATGGCTAGAGGGTTATCTCAGGAATTATGTGACATGGAAGCAAAGGGCATGGATTCAATGGCTACACTTGGGAGAGTACTGCGACAACACCACCCATCATATGTCCATTGGTATGACTTCTCTCTGTGCTTTATATGGTTATGATGCTTTATCTTTTGTTGACATTGTTTTTGGAGACAGTCGGGCCCTAAAGGCCAAAGATTGGATCCTAGAGAGCCAAGACATCCTCAAGGCTCTTAAGGATAATTTGCAGACAACTCAGAATCAACAGAAGATATATGTTGATAGGCATCGGGTTGAGAGGCATTTTGAGGAAGGGGATTTGGTGTACCTTCGATTACAGTCGTACCGACAGTCCACTCTGAAACAGAAGGGGGCCGAAAAACTGCAACCACGATTTTATGGGTCCCACTGGGTGATTAGGGGGGTTGGAGAGGTAGCTTATGAGTTGGAGCTACCGCCAGGGAGTAAGAGCCACAATATTTTCCATGTTTCATGCCTCAAGAGAGTGTTGGGGCAACATGTTACATCAGCTGTGGAATTGCCTCCACTTGATGATGAGGGACATCTGGTTTTGGAACCAGAAGCCATCTTGGGTACCAGAGAAAGGAAGCTCAGAAGTAGGATAATCAGAGAATACGTGGTGTGTTGGAAGAGCTTGCTAGATGAGGATGCTACTTGGGAGGGCGAGCAAATACTTGAGCATCCAACACTAAAGTTGCTTGGGGACAAGCAACATTTGGGAGGGGAGGACTGTAATCTCCTTCTCGAAATTATTTCGGAATAGGATTAATTTCTACATTTTGGGGCCAATTTTGCAGGAGATGGGGCCCATTCGATTTTATCTAGAAGGCTTAGGAGTTAGAAGTAAGTTATTTTGGTTTGTTAGTAGCATGTGGGGGCCATCACACTAGGAAATACACACTCCCTAAGGCAATGGGTCGCACATGAGTGGGAAATCGAAGGCTTAGTGAGGGATCCACGAAGGAGGGAAAATGGCTGCACAAAATCTATTAAAGGAAGGCACCACTACTCATTTCATCATCTTTGGCATATCGAATTTCTTCTCAGTTGCTCGCTCTGCTTAGCCGGGCCACTTGCTGTTTAGCAAGAGTTTTCCAGGCGGAGAACTCACCCTTTCTTCGGGGGACTTCGAGTGCCACCCTAGAGAGGTTCATCCATAATCTTCTGGAGGTGATTTTCAGTGTGGTTTCCAACATTTGTATTCAGTGTCTCCAAGTGGTGTGTATTTTTGGAGGACGCAGTAGGAGAAACCTAGTTGTGATTTTGGCATTTTTCAGGGAAGCATTGGCTGGGAGAATTTCCAGAAGAGAAGCTCTGGTGATTTGCTGCCCTTTGGGTGAGTTTTGGGGTTGGAGGAGAGAGCTACCATTCAGTGGAGATTTCGCACTTCCTGGGCCATCGTAGAAAGCAGAGGTTGGGCACACGTGGGAGTTGGAGACTTAGCCATTGAGGCTGATTCTTGTTGGGGGAGATAAAGGAAGCATTAGCGGAGGTGATTCCTACCTTTCTGGAGTGTTGAGGAGGATTTTGCTGGTGTATTGGCAGGCAGTGTGCTTTAGCAGTTTTGGAGGGCGTACGGCCTTTTGGGGGTCGATTTTGGGAGGTCAAAATCAGGCAAACCATTTCTGGATTTTTGTGGATTTTCCCTGAAGGGCCTAGATATAAATTTGCAGAAATGTTTGAGCAACGAAGGTGGGGTTTTCAGCCATATCTTTGCAGTAGATAGTGCAAAATTGCTGGTCACTGTGCAGTGTAGCACTTGGTCAGTTGATTGTACCTTCGGGTTGTCATTGCTTCACCTGGGCTTTGCTCCGCTTGCCTTTGAGGCAAGCCTAGGTGCATTCCTTCTATATTTTGTACTCTTGCACTAGTTTATAATAAAATGGCTCAACTGCTTCCATATTTATGATATTTGTGGGTGTTTTCTAATTGTTTTTGAAATTTCTGTGGTGAAAATTGTTATTTGCTTGCATATCACTGTTTTTCCTATTTTGGAACACTACAACTACAAATGAAAGAAAATGAAAAATGCAAAAGATGATTGGGACTAATAATAAGCATGTGGGCAAAAACCTAGCCCAATCTTGACCCCCCTCATTAGCCATTACCGAGTCCTAAGCATATTACGCTCTCTCCAAATCAAAGGAACTCATAAATCTCCCAAGTGTGATGAGCAATAAACCTCTACATCTTTAAGGGGTATTGAAAGAGCATGAAGCGAGTGTTGAAATATTAATAGCTATGGTAGACATTTTTCATCAAACTATGGAGGAAATTTATTTATTTGTCACCACAAGTCGGCTCATATTATGCTCTACAAGTTGGATCATTATATGGACATCAAGTCGGCCCTACTAGGGCTAATTAGCTCTTATTCGACCACTATAATTAGGGCATCATCATTCATCATTTTGGTTATAAAATAAGAAAAAGCACTGTTCAGTCTGCAACTCCAAGTATATTCGACCTTTCATTTCAGGAGAGTGAAGAAGAATTCAAGGATACTTTGACTGCGGTTTGGTTTTTTTTTTTTTCGAAGGGCTTGTGCTACAGTGATAAGGGATCATCGTTTACCTCTGTTTTGACTTATTTGTATGGGCCGAAAATCACAGTGACAAGCTTGCTCATTGGTAACACTTTTCTAAGGGTGACTGAGACCTTTGGGTTATCTTCTTCACAGTTTGTTGGCTATCTCTGTGGAAAATTTCGGGCTCTTTATTACAGTGACTTAAGACCTAGTTTCGGCCTCTTTGAGCAGTACGAGCTATTGGACAGAAGTGGCATCTCTCTCAACTTTGATCAAGACTTTGATAGATACTTTGTTACTTTGGATTTGTTGATGTACTATTGATGGACAAAATCTCTCTTTCATAAGGAAAGAATTTTGGGTTTTCCTCAGAGTGGGTTTTGCCCTGGCTGTGAGCTTAATCTTGGTGTTTCTTGTGTCTTGATTTTACCTTTTGTTCATTGTTTACTGTGATTTTTATCTACTGTTCATTGTCTACTGTGATTTTTATCTACTGTTCATTGTCTACTGTGATTCTTATCTACTGCTCTTATTGAAGAAATCACTGGTTGAAGTTTTTCATGTGTATCTACTTATTAATGAAAGAATAAAAAAAATATTTTCAATAGAAGTAGCTATCAGTTTGTGAAAAAACTATATAGTCTTTGCTCTACTAGAAATTTTAACATGGTATCAGAGCCAGAGGTGATTGAAGACACACTTTTGGTAATGATCTATGGGAATTTCGGTGATGTTATATAATGGACTCAAAGGCATACATACGAATTTCTGAAGCTACACTTCATATGATCCAATGCAAGTTTTTTTGATGAAGGTTATACTTGATGAAGTCTGAACTCTCTTAAGGTGATGAACTAACTCGAGCTCCCACCCTTCTTACTGTGATACGAATTGTCCTATACTACAATTAATGCGAAATACTGCTTTGTGGATAGTACTGAAATTATTGCGTGTCTTTGCACTGTGACGCGAAACGTGAAACCTTCCTCCAAGATGCAAATATGACTGTAATTCTGACCATGATGTGAAGATTCGAGCTCCTGAAATAGTCTAAAATTTATACCTGTAGTAAGGCTGAGCCTGTGACAGAAATAAAAATAAAAATCTTGGTAATGATAACAGTATTCACTTTTGAGACAAGGCAATGACTCTACAACGATACAAAATTATCTTCTTTGGGCTACCAGCAATGGGAAGTCTTGACAACAACGATAATATGATTTACTCTTTCAGTGACGTGACTTTGATCCAATGTCCAATATCTGTGATGTTATCCACCTGAGTTCTACAATGTAATACAAAGTAATCTAAGTAATGGCAGAAATACGAAGGCTCTTCCATGCAAGTCAAATCACCTCTTCTACAAAGAAACCGTGATTCAATACTAATCTACAGTGGTATGAGATAATGGTTCTGTACTACAATATGGATGTGAATCCTTCCAAAGTAAAGCAAGTCATCTTCTGACTTAACAATAATACAAGCCTCTTCCTTGGCTTGATGTGCTAGTAATATGAGTTTCTGAGTGATGTGTCCAAGGCAAAATAACTATGATATGAGGGGACAACGCTGTAATGACTCAAGTCTCCTATCTTTATCTGAAGAACAAAGTTCGGAGGCTCTAAAATACTATTAAAAGTATACTTCAAGTTGCCAAATGTTACAGTGAGTATGATGCTGTGAGATCCAATTTGTTGTAAGGTGACAAATGCTACAATTGCTTGATCCACGCGTTACACAATTTATATGATCCTGTGACAAAGTTTTGTTATATGGAGTGCTCAAGCCTCAAATTGCATAGAGTATACAGTGCATATAGCATGTACAACTTAATATGTATATGATGCAAGTGGTATGCGTTTAATCCAAGCAATCTCCTAAGGTATGACAGTATATATGCTGGAGTATGTATGTGAGTATGTTGTAGCATTGTACATGATCCAAAGTTGCTATTGTATGGTTGATTTATATAACTATTGCTAAGTAACGATGCGAGTCTGTGTACACTCTTATAGTATGTATGTCATTAACAGTGACAAAGACATGGCTGACAGTATATATGACATGGCAGACACCCTGGATATGTATGGCAGACAGAATATAAGACATGGCAGACAATATATATGAGATGGTAGACACCCTACATATGTATGATATCGCAAACAGTATATGTATGTCATGGCAGATAGTATGTACAACATGACAGACAATATGTATGATATGGCAGTGATCCTTATGATATGTGTGACATGGCAGACAGATCCTCTTATGGATATGGCACATTATATTAATGGTAGACATGATCCTTATATGGATATGACATATTATATTAATTCGTTTGGCAGACAGAATTTTCATATGATGATAGACGTGTCATGTCATCTTTCATAATGGCAGACTTACTATTCACTTCCCATGGTAGACATGATACTCCTGTGTTGGAAGAATAGGCTAGTCATAGAAGGGCTAGTATTTCTATGATCATCCCTTAGGTTGGATGCATGAAGGCGAAGAATAAGAGGGAGCTGTCCAAATTTCAAAAGATAAGTATTGTACATCTCTTTTTTTTTTCTTTTTCTTTTATCTTCACTTATGTTTCTTGTGATGTAAAGTCCTTAATGATGATGGTGATGATATGAACCCATAAAATGATAAATGATATGTACTCCTTGTTGATAAGTACTCCGTGCTGACTGTGATTGATGACATTGGATGATGTGATTGGAATCTTTAATGGTGATCTGAACTCCTTGATACTTATTCTTGATGATGATGAATTAGACTCTTTATTGTGAACTCGATGATATAGTTGATCTATATACTCTATTCCTTGGATTTCTTGATTATATAAATGATGTGGATCTCTTGAGGTTAACATAATCTTTTAATGTTGATATGGACTCCATGATGATGTGGACATGTTGATGATGATGATGTGGACTCATGGATGATGATGTGGACTCGTGGATAATGATGATGTGGACTTGTGGATAATGATGTGGACTCATGGATGATGATGATGTGGAATCGTGGATAATGATGATGTGGACTCGTGGATAATGATGATGTGGACTCGTGGATAATGATGTGGACTCATGGATGATGATGATGTGGAATCGTGGATAATGATGATGTGGACTCATGGATAATGATGATGATGTGAACTCGTGGATAATAATAACATGGACTCGTGGATGATGATGATATGGACTCGTGGATGATGACGATGTGGACTCATGGATACTGATGATGTGGACTTGTAGATACTAGATAATGATGATGTGGACTCATGGATAATGACGATGATGTGAACTCGTGGATAATGATAATTTGGACTCGTGGATGATGATGATATGGACTCGTGGATGATGATGATGTGGACTTGTAGATAATGATGATGTGGACTCATGGATGATGATGATGTGGACTCGTGGATAATGATGACATGGACTCATGGATGATGATGACGTGGACTCGTGAGAGATGATGATGTGGACTCGTAGATAATGATGATGATGTGGACTCGTGGATAATGATGATGTGGAATTGTGGATGATGATTTGGACTCGTGGATAATGATGACGTGGACTCATGGATGATGATGATGTGGACTTGTAGATAATGATTATGTGGACTCATGGATGATGATGATGTGGACTTGTGAGAGATGATGATGTGGACTTGTGGATGATGATTATGTGAAGTCATTGATGATGAACTCTTTGATGTTGTGGAATCCTTGATGTAAACTTCCTGATGATGGTATGAACGAAGTTAACTCCTTAATTATGTGGACAAGGTTGACTAGAAGATTTTGATCAAGAGGTAGCTCATACACTCTCCAAAGATAAGTATTATCTTGATTATTTCTATTGATTGTTTCATTATGAGTCTTTTGGTTGTTCTTGTTCTTCCATGGCCTCCTAGTGAGGATTGCAAGTACGCAATGAATGCTACCAAGGTTTGGCAATTATTGAAAATGAATGGAAGAACAATGTGACGAGAATCCTCGCGATTGGACTTAGAGGGAGCAAACAAGATTAGCTTGTTTAAAACACGTTTCTGATCTATGAAGATGAATAGAAGTTTTGAAGAGCGATGCTGTTAAACTAAATATTAGCGCAATCCATCGACATCTCCTCGATGATTGATTTGAAGAAGCTGCAAGACTCTAATATTGACTTGGTTGATTCTCTGATTGGTTTGATGATGATGACGATGATGTTTATTTCCACTGAAGTCTATTGTTATCTACTGGATTTGATTATGGTCTGTTGGATTTTACCATGGTTATTGATGATTGCTTCTGTAAGAAGCAACTGCTGGAATCTTTTATTGTTTGCTGATAGTTGCTAATGTTTGCTTTTGAGAGAAGCCCCGCTAAAGATGGATGAGCAATTGATTGTTGTTGTTTGCTAAAATATTTGAGATCCACCGTGGCTACATTTTTTATGAATTGGTTGCTGATATTTATGAATGACTAAGAATCCCCTTGGAGAGGGAGCACTGATTACATAGCATCATATATAAAGACATTGTTGTCCAAAAGATGTCTTAATGATTCCTCTTGTAGGCTGTGTGCTGAGAGATATTGTTGTCTGGGAGATATGTTGGTGATTCTTCCTGTAGGTTGTGTGCTGAGAGACATTGTTGTCCGAGAGATATGTTGATGATTCCTCTTGTAGGCTGCGTGTGCTGAGAGACATTGTTGTTTGAGAGATCTATTGATGGTTCATCTTGTAGGCTGTGTACCGAGAGACATTGTTGTTTGAGAGATGTATTGATGATTCCTCCCGTAGGTTGTGTGTGTTGAGAGACATTATTGTATGGGAGATGTATTGATGATTCCTCCCGTAGGTTGTGTGTGTTGAGAGACATTATTGTATGGGAGATGTATTGATGATTCCTCCTGTAGGCTTTGTATCGAGAGACACTGTTGTCTAGGAGATGTGTTGATGATTCCTCATGTAGGTTGTGTGTCGAGAGACATTGTTGTCCGAGAGATGTATTGATGATTCCTCTTGTAGGCTGTGTGCCGAGAGACATTGCTATGCGAGAGATGTATTGATGATTCCTCGTGTAGGCTGTGTGTGCCAAGAGACAATGTTGTCTGGGAGATGTATTGATGATTCCTCTTATAGGCTATGGATTCCTCTTATAGGCTATGTGCTGAGAGCACTGTTGTCCGAGAGATGTGTTGATAATTCCTCTTGTAGGCTGTGTGCTGAGAGACATTGTAGCCTGAGAGATGCTTTGAATTGGATGCTATGTATCTTTCCTTATGTTGAGATCGAGAGAGAGAAACCTGGATTGTGTTCTCTTCCTTAGGCTTGGGGCCGAGAGACCTATGTATTGGTTGGGAAGATGGATCTTGGGAGAGAATGAAAAACTACCTCCTTAGCGAAGAGGGAGCGTTGAAATATTAATAGCTATGGTCAACATTTTTCATCAAACTATGGAGGAAATTTATTTATTTGTCACCACAAGTCGGCTCATATTATGCTCTACAAGTCGGCTCATTATATGGGCATCAAGTTGACCCTACTAGGGATAATTAGCCCTTATACGACCACTATAAATAGGGCATCATCATTCATCATTTCGGTCATAAAATAAAAAAAAAAAGCATAATTCAGTCTGCAACTCCAAGTATATTTGACCTTTCATTTTAGGAGAGCGAAGAAGAATTCAAGGATACTTTGACTATAGTTTGGTTTATTTTTCAAAGGGCTCATGCTACAATGACAAGGGATCATCGTTTACCCTTGTTTTGACTTATTTGTATGGGCCAAAAATCACAGTGACAAGCTCGTTCTTTGGTGACACTTTTCTAAGGGTGACCGAGACCTTCTTTGAGTTATTTTCTTCATAGTTTGTTGGCTATCTCTGTGGAAAACTTCGGGCTCTTTATTATAGTGACTTAAGCCTAGTTTCGACCTCTTTGAGCAGTACGAGTTATTGAACAAAAGTGGCATCTCTCTCAACTTTGATAGATACTTTATTACTTTGGATTTGTTGATGTTACTATTGATGGACATATCTCTTCTTATAAGGAAAGAATTTTGTGTTTTCCTTGTAGTGGGTTTTGCCCTCGTGGTGAGCCTAATCTTGGTGTCTCTTCTCTCTTGATTTTATCTACTGTTCATTGTCTACTGTGATTTTTATCCACTGCTCTTATTGAAGAAACCGGTGGCTGAAATTTTTCATGTATATCCACTTATTGATGAAAGAATAAAGAAATAATTATCAATAGAAGTAACTATCAGTTTGTGAAAAAACTATTCTAGTCTTTGACCTACTAGAAATTTCAACGACTTGGTCACCCAATCTATACAAGAAACAAAAGAAAAACCATTGAAGTAAAAGGTGCACCAAAGGGGTATCTCAGACCTCCATGATTATTTTCTCTTATCATCATTACACTCAAGATGTTGGACCTCTTTCAGTTGGCACTAAGGCAGTGGCATCTTCGTTGTGGTTGAAGTCTTTCCCATTTGATGTAGACATTTATCACATGCACCCATGGTTTGATGAGCCTATATAGGAATTGTCCTTTCTCTTGGGGTGGAAAGCACCTAATAGGGCTATTTGTATAATCATCCTTAACAAAAGTGTGGTAACTTGCTTACAAATGATCAACTAGAAAGACATTTGAAGGCAAGGTTTGCATGAGGTAATTTTGTGCCCCTAGCATTGAATATGGTCCACTATGATGCTTTAATGGTTTCTTTACCTAATGATGTTGATCTCACTTGATCTTGAGGGTATGTTTCGAGTGTTTTTTGATAGATGCATTAGATATCCCTTGGGATAACACAATAAAGAGGATGTTTTCCCAACATGAGAGCACTTTTGAGCTTGAAGCCTCAATGTTGCCCCTCAGAGATGAGCATTGGCCCTTGAGGAGCGTCCACATGGATGTATGGCCCTCTTCACACCTCCAAATGATGAAATGCTGAGCTAGGAAGTTAGGTTGTTGGCAAGATTCATGATGTGCCTCAGAGGACCCAAGGTGCCGCTAGGTTGGCCTTGTATCTACTTGATGGGTGTTTCCTTGTTTTAGAGCCTAGATGAGGATGGTGATCACTCGAGACACTTGGAAGGGTTGACACACATTTTCTTGATGATGATGTCATGCTCTAAGGTTGCCATGTAACCCATGCAAACCCTAGGATGATGATGCACAACTTCTTAACAATGATGTCTTTGATGAGGGGTTGTGGCTTGGAGATGTACCTATTCACTCGTGGACCAATTTTGTCACCTCGCTTGATGGGGATCCTTCATTAGATTAGGATGACATCATGTTGGAGGGCTATTTCTACCAGACATGTCGAGAAAGGATGCCATTTTATTTTGTTTTATCATTATGTGAAGCTACATTTTTGTCTATGTATGACCTATTAATCTTGTTTATTAGGCTAATAGGTCATAATCTGGCCTAAAGATAGCTTCACATAATGATAAAACATAATGAAATGATATTCATAGGTTAGTTTTTAGGGCTTTGATTGTAAATTAAGTGCAATTCAACTTGGTTACTCTTCTATAAATAGAGGGGAATTGAATTCCCTTGAACGATTTTCATACACACTCATTTATTTCTCTTACAAAGATTGCACACTAATCTTCTTTTCTCTTCGATGCAATGGCTAAGTAGGTGCAAATTGTCTCGGAGAGGATATGTTTTGCATGGATAGGCTTTTCTTTGGATTGATGAAATGATATTTGCTTGAATGGTGTAAGTTTAATTCTATTTTCTTCCATTTTACATGAATTGATGAAATTATGGTTTGTCATTTGCCATATTAAAAATTGTAATATCTTTCATGAACTCTTGTTTCTTAGTGATCTATGCAAAATTTGTCGCCAAGTATCCATCAAAGGGACTAGATTTGCACCCTTTGACCTTAAATCTCCTAAAAAAGAAAGTCTCTATGGTTTTGGAAGTGAAGTAAACTTTCCTTCAACGTTCTTTGCCCAATGTCCTCTTTCATAGACTTGGTCTTATTGACTCCATTGCACAATTGACTGAAGGCACTAGTCTATGCAGTGTTGATAAAACCGGCGATATTCGAAAATATCGTGATATTTTCGGCAAAACAATATATCGACAAGTAAATATCGTGATGTTTTGAAAATATTGGCAAAATATCGCCATATTTTGAAAATTTCGGCTATGTTTAAAAATCTGAAAAAACATTGATTTTTTATGCTTGCTGATGATATATTGCCGATATTTTCACTGATACTGCCGATAAGATGTTTTCTGAACCCTCACCGATATTTTGCCGATATCGATATTATCAACACTGAGTCTGTGTGTTGATCAACCTAATTTTTCCATTTTTACTTGTTTTATGATAAACTAGGGTTAGGGTTTGGTTAAATCTGCATTTTATAGCATAATTGTACCTATATGTTATTGTCCTTTAAGTAGGTATTACATCCATTAATATTTAAAAAGCAAAATCTATCATTTTATGCATGCTATACCCTATTTATAAGGCTGATGTCTATCTCTTATTTGCTGTTTTGTGCATTTTCAGCCATTAGTAACACACATATGACCTATCTCTTGTTTACCTCCTCTAATAGCCTCAACCCTTTGTTGATCTTACCTTGTATAAGTTATTTATATTGTTGTTAGGTGGTTTTGCATGTTGTAAACTTGCATACTCTTGAAACCTTAACCTATAATAACAATTATTAAGTTGATAGTGGCTAGTGGAAAGGTTTACTTGGATATCTATAGACCTCATATCGGCCTCCAAGCCTTTTCTGGTGCTTTCCTCTATTTCATAAGGTCTACTTTCACCTTGAGCTAGTCTTTATTGAAGATCTTTTAGGGTGTTTATTTTGCAAGTTCCTTAGAGAGCCATTTGGTTTAGATCTTTAGGTCATCTAACCTCTAGGTCTCGCCAGGGAACCCTCCCTTTTGGGGATAATATCCGACCACAAGACAACAGGGGAAAAGCCATTGACGTGATAGTGGTGGTTGATCCTATTGTTTCCCTAAGACCTAGAGTGCCTAGTGAGGCTTTGCACTAGGCTGCTATATTTTGCTGTAATAGGGCTGGGATGGAATTTTCTTCACTATTAATCCAATATCAATATCCAATTTAGCAATCATATCAACATGATAGTAAAATGTAGATAGAACATAAACATAAATAGTAGAAGACAAGCCAAGACAAGAGGACACAAGATGTGGCACAAGCCAGGGACAAACCCTAATGTGGGGAAACCCTTGATCAATTCTTCTTATATTCTTCAATAGTTCAATAGAGAGAGAGATAGTACAATTCACAAATCTAATAATTTACGACAACATCCAAAAGCCCTAACTAGAAAAGTCAACTTTGGTCAACAGAGTAGAATTAATCCTCATTTCAGCTTGGTCAAACTCAGTCAACTTGGGCCTCCAACAACAAGTCTAATAAGCCCAAAACAATCCGAAAAAGTCCAGTAAAAACTGGTCAACAAAAGTCAACCCTGCAGCCAGCCCTAGGGCAGTCAACGCAGGGGTCAAACATTGTTGGCTTTCGTGCCTAGAATTGCGGTCTGCCCAAACAGAAATTCCTTACCCAAATCCGCAGTGAAGGAAGGTCAACGCAGCGCAAGAAAACAACCTCTGAAATTCGGTCAAACTGGTCAATGCCTAAAACAAAAAAAACGTCCTCCTTTCCTTCACACGTGTGATAGAGAAAGCTGCCCAAAATTGCGTACCCAATCAGATGAGGAGAGAGAGAGAGATGTGAGTGAATGAGTGATGCCCAAATGAGGCTTAGGCATCATGAATTTTTAGCAAACGTTGAGGATGAATGGGCGTGACTGTTGGGCTTCTTAGCCTACATAAGTCTGGTGGCCGACCTTGACAATTTGTCCATAATCAAAATAAATTCATAACTTCATTTGTATCAAAATAAATTCATAATTTCATTTGTACATGTCGGAATCGGATGATATTTAGATTAATCCTACACCTCTTGGAGAGAGGAATCCAAGAAAAATATCAACTATCATAAATAAGAGGACCCATTTGGAGTTTGGCCCTAGTTGCCAATTTTAACACTCCCTCTCAACTTGGGAGAACTCCATCTGCTAATCCATCTGTCAATCTGTACTATCTCTGCCATCAATGCACTGCTCTGCCCTGCTCTGCTCTGCTGAACTACGAAGAAGAAGTGATCGAGAATGTATCATACCATTCTCTACTGACTTGAAGTCAGTCCCAAATAAAAGAGAGTGTCTCATATCACTTTTACTGACCCGAAGTCAGTTCCAATCAAAAGAGAGTGTCTCATACCACTCTTATTGACTCGAAGTCAGTTCCAGTTGATCCCAGATCAATATTGGTCATCCTAGCATAGGGAGTACGATAGTACATGATGCGTCCATCGGTAGTACTATGGTCCCTATCCTCATTTCTCTGCTCATTGGCTAGATGAGAGGTACTTCCCATGAGTCCCAGACTGCATGGGTAGGATGTCTCAGCAGGAGAAGGATGAACCACTCATCCTGCCTACATGTTGCCACGGGGTATCACAGGGGAAGGTTGAACCACTGACCCTGTACACAACAAATCACTAGAGGAAGGCTGAACTACTCACCCTATGGTTGCTCATCGCTCCAAGAAGTACCCCAAGCCCCCCGGAGCTCCCAGAGTTCAAAGTCCATATCATACAAGACCCTCATAAGAGGGTCTCTCCATGACTTCAAGTCATTCTCGGAAGGCCAAGAACTTGACCTTCCCTAGGGGCTTTGTCAGAATATCAGCGACCTGCTCATCAGTCCCAATGTGATGAAGCCTTATTTCTCCTCGTTGTACCATATCCCGAATAAAGTGGCACTTGATATCTATATGCTTGAAGCAATCATGAAACACGGGATTCTCTGATAATCAAACCCCACTTTGGTTGTCACAGAGGATCATGGTGGTATCTAGCACATGTCCAAACAGCGCACTGAAGAGCTTCCTCATCTAGACAGCGTCACAGGAGGCTATACTAGCAGCTATGTATTCGGCCTCAGCAATGCTCAAGGCAACCGATTTCTGCTTCCTGCTCATCTAGGATATCGAAGCAAAACCCCAAAAAAAACATCCAGAAGTGCTCTTGCGATCCACCACACTAATAGCCCAATCAACATCAGAATGACCATGCAACCTCACATCTCCGACAGTGTATCTTAGTCCATGAGTGATTGTGCCCTGAAGATAACTCAAAAGATTCTTGGCAGCAATCCAATGTATATGATGAGGCTCAACCATGTATAAGCTCAATGTGTTAATTGCAAATCATATGTTTGGACGGGAGTTCACCAAGAACATCAATGCTCCTATGAGTTAACGATACTCAAAAGCATTTCCCAATTTAGGTATAGCAACACTACCACATAAATTCTTAAAGTTAAGTTCCATTGGGGTAGTCACAGGTTTGCAGTCCACCATCCCATATCTTTCCATTATCTTCACAATATATTTTCCTTGAGAGAGGAAAATTTCTCCTAGTTCTTGCCAGACCTCCAACCCTAGGAAGTAGTGCATGAGTCCAAGGTCCTTCATCTCAAATTTAGAAGCCAACTCCCTCTTACATTTTTGAATGAGAGGGTCTGCACCTATCAGAAAGAGGTCGTCCACATAAAAGACCAGTATGAGAGGTTTATCATTTTCAACCTTAAAGTAAAGGTTCGGTTCGATTTCACTTCTAGTGAATCTCAACTTCATCATATAACTATCAATCCTCTGATGCCAAGCCCGGGGTGCTTGCTTCAAACCATAGAGAGCTTTCTTTAACTTGCATACATGAGATTCCCGACCATGAACCTCAAACCCCTCGAGTTGTTCCACACTGACTTCCTCTTTGATCAAACCATGCAAGAAAGCAGTCTTGACATTCATCTGATGTAGGTTCCATGCTTGCGAGGCAACAAGGGCTATGATCAAGCGGATGGTGGTGTATCGGGCAACAGGTGCAAATATCTCATCGTAATCTACACCTTCCTTTTGAGAGAAGCCTTGAGCAACAAAGTGAGCCTTGAACTTTTCTGCACTTCCATCAACTCCATGCTTGATTTTGTAGAGCCACTTAGAGGTGACAACCGATTTGTCCTGGGGTCCAGGAACCACATTCCAGACATCATTCTTCATAATTGACTCGTATTCTTCATTCATAGCATCCTTCCATACTTGTTGCTTCATGACTTCTTCAAATGACGAAGGCTCATTTTGAATGATAGTACTCATGAGTGTCAAGTATTCTTGATACCTGTCTGGCTTCTTGTTTTCATGGAAAGTCCCCCTTGGTGCAACATGTCTCTTGGCATCTTTTAGAGTCTCCCTAAGCCAAGAGGGTCTCCTCTTGGAGGAAGAGGGATCTTGAGGAGGAGGATCAATAGGATCCATAGGTTCATCAATATCCGACATTGTTTCATCTTCTTTTGCACCCTGTTTTCCAATGTCAGCTTCTTTGTCCTTCCTTGGGATAGGAAGGTTGTTGATCTTGCTTAGGGCTATATCTTCATCGAAGGTGACATCATGACTTATCTCAAATTCCCTTTGACCAGCCACATAAATTCTATATCCCATAGATTTTTCACTATAGCCCACAAAGATTCCTTTCTTCCCAGATGCACCCAATTTGCTTCTTTTCTCTTTCGACACATGAAAATATACGGGGCTTCCAAAAATTCTGAAATAAGAGACATCGGATTTCTTACCAGTGAACATTTCTTCGGGAGTCTTGGAGTCCAATGCTTGATGAGGGCATTGGTTTTGAACATACACAACGGTATTTGCAGCTTTAGCCCATAGGAACTTCGGAAGCCCTTGATCATGAAGCATGGCACGAACAACTTCTACAATAGTACGATTCTTCCTTTCAGTGACACCATTCTGCTCAGGAGTGTATGGTGTTGTAGTCTCCCTCTTAATGCTAGCTTCTCTGCAATAATTGTGGAATTCATTGGATTCATACTCGGTCCCATTATCAGTCCTCAATATCTTGATTTTCTTCTCGGATTGGTTTTCGATCAAGGCTTTGAAGTGTCGGAACCAGGTGAACACTTCATCCTTCTTTTTCAAGAAGTAGATCCAGGTCTTGCAAGAATAATCATCTGTAAAGGTGAGATAATAATCTTCGGACATACACCTTCATGCTCTACTTTGAACTCGGGCACACCTGTCACCATCTGTTTCACATTGGGTAGGGCCTTATAATGAAGATGGGCAAACCTCTGGTGCTATAGTTCAGATTGTAGAGACGTGTCGCAAGACATGGCTCCCAATGGACTTCCTCCAACTTGATACAAAGTGTCAACCCTGAACCCAAGAGTAAAAGCATCTTTAAAATTTCTTTTCCAAACAAGTACCTTTCCATCGATGAATGCCACCTTTAATCGTTTGTCTTCCATTGCCGAAATGGACACCAGGTTCTTCTTGAGATCAGGTACATATAGTACTTCTTGTAAATGAATAGTGTTACCTTGATTCAATTGAAGGGTAACATTCCCTACTCCCTTCATGGGATAGGTGGCATCGTCTCGAAGGATGATCTCCAAGTTTGTCTCCTTTTCTATCAGATTAGAGAGAGCTTTCATGTATCTTGTGAAGTGCCTTGAGGCACCACTATCAACTAGCCAATTCCCCAAAGTGTCCGGTGGAGAGGGCCAATATAAGATAGTACTCCTTTTGTTTATTGTTAACAACATTTGATTCTTCATACTTGGAGTTCCTTGCTTTGTTGGAGGGTCGACCATTTCCGTGATATCCCGCATTCCTTTTTCCCTTGCCATTGGACCTGCCATTCCTTTGTTCGTTGTTGTTGAAGTTTCCCTTGGAATGATTGTGATCATCACCATGTGATTTGTCCCTTCTATTTGGACACTCCCTTGCATAGTGGCCAAACTTATTGCAAACAAAGCTCCTGCCCTTCCTACCTCCCTTAAATCTAGGCTTTCCGTTGAAATGACCTTTAGACCCTGCATTATTTCTCCTTTTGGCATGAGTGGAGAATGCAGTGAGGTTGCTTCTATTAGAAGGGATTTCTTGCTTCACCATTCTTGTTTCTTCTTGAATGCATCTCGACATCAATTCTTCAAACCCTGGAATTCGATCATTATTGAGAATAGTGGTTCTAAATATATACCACTCGGGTGGGAGTCCTCCAAGGTTAGTGATAGTAAATTCCTTGTCAAGAACGATCTCTCCAATCGAAAGTAGATCATTCTTGATCTCAGTGATCCTTAAGAGGTAGGATTGAATATCCTCGTCCTTGCCCTTCTTAATATCCTTCAACTTATTTTTGAGAAATAAAATTTGATTAACATCACTAACCTTGAACATGCTAATCAACCTGTCATAGATCTCCTTGGAGGTCTTTAAATCGAAGATGTAGGCCACCAGACGCTCGTCAATGGAATTTTTGATAATCAATTTTGCTTTGACTTCAGCCCTATTGTACTTGGTCTTCGCAGTAGCCGGTGCATTTGAAGGAGGCTCAAGGATTTTACCCTTTACATAATCCAACACTTATTGTTCTAAAAAGGTCAAGTCAAGAGACATCTTCCATCCATGATAATCAGATTTTTCATGGAGCTTGTCTTCAGTGGGGAAGTGGGGTGAGGAACCCATTGTGCCTTTTGTCCTTGTCCAACTGTCTTTGGTGATGCTCTTTCACTCTTGCTTGGGCTTTGTCTTCACCTCAACTCTGATACCATGTTAATTTTAGTTAACAATGGTATGTTCTATGCTTTAGAGCAATTTTACTACAATTTCTTATTAACCCAATATCAATATCCTGTTTAGCAATCACATCAACATGATAGTAAAATGCAGATAGAACATAAACATAAACAGTAGAAGACAAGCCAAGACAAGAGGACACAAGATGTGGCACCAGCCAGGGACAAACCCCAATGTGGGGAAACCCTTGATCAATTCTTCTTATATTCTTTAATAGTTCAGTAGAGAGAGATATAGTACAATTTACAAATCTGATAGTTTATGACAGCAGCAAAAAGCCCTAACCAGAAAAGTCAACCCTGGTCAACATAGCAAAATGCTTCCTCAATTCAGCTTGGTTAAACCCAGTCAACTTCGGCCTCCAATAGCAAGTCTAATCAGCCCAAAACAGTCTGAAAATGTCCAGTCAATCTGGTCAACAAAAGTCAACTTTGCAGCCAGCCCTAGTGCAGTCAAAGCTGGTCAACGAGGGGGTCAAACAGCCTCAATTTTCGTGCCTAGAATTGCGGCCTGCCTAAACAGAAATTCCTCGCCCAAATCCGCAGTCAAGAAAGGTCAACGCTGCCCAAGAAAACAACCTTTGAAATTCGGTCAAACTGGTCAATGCATGCTACTTTTGGAGGTTGGCAAATGTCAATGCTTTGATTCAATGTTTTTGATACAAAGTGTCTTAGTAACTATTTAGCGCACATGATGAAGGCCAATTGTGACACCCTTTTGAACAGTTTGTCCCTTACTCATCAATTTTTGATATTTGTAATATCTTGAAATTTATGCACTTAAATATACTGAAATTGGATTTCGGGAGTACAAATTAGTAATACTAATGGTTCTTGAGCTAGGAAGAAAGAGTGAAGGGAAAAAGGAAGAAAGAAAGCAAGAAATTATGTTAATGCTTAGAAATGGCCAAAAAGCAGTTGATGGGCTACTAGACAATCATATATAATGCTCTAAGAACATGCCTAAGGCATATTTATAAGTTGGAAGTTCAAAATAAATACAGAAATACACAAAATTTATGATGCAATGTTTGATGTTGTCAAATGGTAAGTAATCGTGACCAATTACTGGTATCTCCCCTCCTCAATGATCACTTGCTCCTTCTCAAAATTTTAACTGGAAAAGAGAGTATGGCTATAGGGGCATCATGTGCAATCAGAGACAAAGGCTGGGTAAATGTCAAGGAAGTAGAGGGAGTGCAAGTAGGAAGAAAAGTCTAAAGTAGTCAATATACGAGTTAGATGCCCTTATAAAGCCTTGCCAAATTTTTAGTTGTCTAGCTTGATTTCCTTCCATGGAATAAACTTGAAAAATCTTTCAAAAGAAATCACAATGAAAAAAATCCACTAAAAGCAGGGTATCACAGAAGAAACGCAGCCATACATACATAAAAATTATACATCGATTTGCAAGGAACCCTTTGTGAGGATCAGACTTTAGCTCAATTTGTAGAATGAATTAGACTCCAAATAACCATTGCTGGATCCATTCTTTGAGGTCTATTAGATTGTGATAATATTCAGAGAAAGTCGAAGTATCATAGTCTATGTGAAAGATATGCCAAAAGAGCTCAAATTTGTTTAAGTAGACCGAGAAGGTTTAAGAGCATGTTGCAATGGGCCGAGAAAACTCAGAAGAGTCAAGGAACCTTAAACAATAGCCTGAACAACTCTGAAATACCTAAAAGCCAACAAGTTACCTCTTGTGCATAAGGTCTACTAAAGCATGTTGTGTTCTAGACAAGGTCTGATAAATGATACACCAACAAGGCATATTGTTTGAGAGTTCTCTGTTGTGATGGTCGAATAACAAACCTATAAAAGAGGCCAGCAAAGATGAAAGAAGTTTGTTAAAGTCTAGGGTTTGATGCTTTCTTGAATCCTTGGTGTTAGGTATATATATCATCGTTTAATTTACTCACAATGATTTCGTTTGAGATCAAAGTTTTCTTTGGCAACATTCTTCATCTGGAGGAAATGATCACTTGTTAATGAAGACCAAAGTATAGGCCTGGTTGGAAAGAGTGTTATATCAAAATCTTTGGAGATTAATGAAGTAAGGTTTGTGCAAGATGTTTCATCAAATAGGACTGTATCTTACTCTCTAGTCAAATCAAAGGATTATTGCACTACAAAAGTTTTGAAGGGAGCCTTGAAAAGGACAGTCATGACTGTGGAAAAAGTCGCTTCACCTACTTGTGCAAATCAATTTCAGATCCTCAATGGTGCTTGCATAAAATGTTGTGAGCATTAAAGTCATCTTGATGTCTGGAGTAGCATGACATGATCATGAGCCTTGAATTTGGACAGCTAAGGGACATGGTACAAATGTACTGAAAATATTCCGCTTCATGAAATAGAAGGACACCAGTGAGGCTCTCAGGCCTTTTCCACCATGTTTATGTCTCTGATAATTTATGTGTGTTTATTTTTGTTTATCCTTCATTCAGGATGAGCAGGAAGCAGAAATTAGTTGCTCTAAGCACTGCCGAGGCCGAATATATTGCAGCTAGTATGGCCTGTTGTGAAGCTATTTGGTTGAGGAAGCTCTTCAGTGAGCTATTTAAGCATGTGTTGGATACCATTGTCATTATTGCGATAACCAAAGTGGGATTCGTCTTTCATAGAATCTTGTGTTCTGTGACCGCTCCAAGCATATTGATATCAGGTACCACTTTATCCGGGATATGGTACAACGAGGAGCAATAAGGCTCCAACACATCAAGATAGATGAATAGGTTGTTGGCATCCTCACAAAGCCCTTAGGGAAAGCCAAGTTCTTAGCGTTCCGAGAGAGACTTGGAGTCATGGAAAGACCCTCCCCTGATGGTCTTGTTTGAGTTTGACAGTGAGGTTTGGGAGCTCTTGGGGGTCCTGGGGTACTTCTTAAATCTATATGAGCATAGGGTGAGTGGTTCATCTTCCCTTGTGAAGTATATACCCCAACATGATTGAGCATAGGGTGAGTGGTTCACCTTCCCTTATGAAGTATATACCCCAACATGATTGAGCGTAGGGTGAGTGGTTCACCATCCCCCATAGTTGATGACATATGCATAGGATGAGTGGTTCACCTTCTCTTGTGGTTGCCCCAACATACATCCTACCCTTACAGTCTAGGACTCTTGGGAAGTACCTCTCATTCGGCCAATGAGTTGGGAAAAGTAGTTAGGGACCATAGCACTACAGATGGATGTATCATGTACTGTCATACTCCCTATGTCTAGGATGCATGATGTTCAACAACTTGATCATTCAGGATCAAGTCTAATTGGGGTTCTACCCCTAGTTATGTGGACTGACTTTTGTCAGTGGGAAGAGAGTGGTAATGTCTTGTAACTCACTCTCAATCAATCCTTCTTATTATCTATATCAATCTTCAACAAAGATGAGACAAGATGCAGAGATAATACATGATGTTTAGGATGGCATGACAATGGATATTGGCAGGTGGAATTCTCCCTAGTTGAGAGGGAGTGTTAAAATGTGCAACTATGGCCAAATTCCACTTTGGACAGCTCATTGACCTAAGATGATGTTTGGACAAAATTCCTCTTTCCGAGAGAACCAAAATTGAACTTGGAAGCACTGAATTCGGACAAGGAGAAATATGTTTTTGATATCAAGTCTATAAGTGCACATTTGGTCAAGGTTGGCTTGTGGTCAATTAGACAAATTGAGCCCCTCTCCATCACATATAAATAAAGGAGACCTTCAACCTCATTTGGCACATTCAACACACATCATTTCTTGTCTCTCCTTCATTGATTGGTTCGTATAGATCTGAGGCAGCCTATTCTTCTTCACACGTGCAAGGGTTTGGAGGCATCTTTGACTTTCTGTGTTTACTTTCTATAGCAGGACAGTTTGACTTTGGTTTGACCAACTTTCTCTCCTTGGTTTGACTCACTTTGACCAGCAAAAGTTCGATCTTGGAATGCCGAGTTGTTTGGCACAAAAATTGAGGAAATCTGGGCACTTTGGCCAGCATTCGCTTCGGGATTGACTGCTGTTTTGACTGCAGAAAATTACAGCAGGTTTTCTCTCCTTTGATTTGATTTGACTGGAATTTGAAGGACTGTTTTGGGTTGATTTTGACCAACATTGGAGGCTGAGTTTGACTGACTTTGACCGAACTCAAGAAGAGCTGTTTTGACCGTTGACTGATGTCTGGTTAGGGCACATTGACTGCTATTGACTTTTCAGAATTGCAGACTTTCTTCAAGATCAGATTTGACTTTGGATTTTGGTTTGGATTCTTTACAAAAGTCAAGTCACATTGACTTTGGCTTTCATCATTGTCCTCTATTAGATATTCTCTCTCTGCTGAACATTTATGTATTTGATAATAAAAAGGATCGATTAAGAGTTTCCCCCTCTGGGAGTTTTGTCCCTGGCTTTAGCCAAATATTGGTGTTCTATTGTCTTGATTTGTTTTCTGCATTCTATTGTTTATGTTCTATCTACAGTTACTGTCAATGTGAATTAATGGTTTGTGTGATTGCTATTGAAAATTAAAATGGAATTGTCATTGGGCTAGTAAAAGGACATTGAAGTAATTGTTGCAAGCATAGAACATACCATTGTTATCTAAAATTAACAGATGTATTACCATATTTCCAAAAACATTCCATATACATCATATCTCAGTTAATGCAAGACATATTCTTGATAAGAACCTTTATTTGGTCATACAAGATATTTTATGTCATTAGAGACTTAGATCTCTGCAGCTTCAAGGCAGCTTCTATATCAAAGGAAATGTCTTACTCATAAACACACATAAATTATTAGAGACATAAACATGGGGGAAAAGCCTTGAGAGCCTCACTATATTCCTCTCTCATTAATTCAAATAATTTTTATGATACAAATATAAATACACGAGGAAATTGTCTCAAGGTAGTGCGTCTATCTTGGACACTTTGGTTGAGCAAATATCCCAACCATACACTAATCTAGGAGCCTAACTAGTTGGAGAGAATCTTTTAACCAACTAGGCCTAAACTGATTCTTAACTTTGAGGAACAAACCCAATCTAGAAAGTTATGAATTAAATTCAACTTTCATGATTTAATTAATTTAATATTTTTGGACTTATAATTGTTTTTAATGTGAGAGTGAGGCTAATATTCCCCCCTTCAATGATAAGTCCAAAGTAGGAACCTGTACCATCTCCAAGTCCTCATGCTGAAACTATTGATCCTCAATGAAAAACTGTCTGAAAAACCGTCAAAGCTGGATGTTGAAAAAACTCAAATCTGAAGAGAACATGAATCATTTGCAAGTCTCATACATTTATGAAAGTTGTTGACAACTCCATCAAGTGTCAAGCTACAAAATGATCCATCTGTCCTTTGCTTTCAACCAACATCTCGATTGCTTGTCCACTGACAAAATGTTGATATGCCCACTGGCGAATTTGATGATGTCGAAACTACACACTGGCTACTTTGATGTTGATCGCCCACTGGCTGCCTTGATGATGGTCGTCCACTGGCTGATGATGTAAAAAATTGCTCACTGCTGCTTTTGTTGATGCTGTCGAAAATTTCCATTATTATCATTTCCCCCCTTTGTCAGCTGAAAGGAGAGACAATCTGCATTTGATTTTTGAACTCCCCCCCAGGTGTAGGAGAGTTTCATTGTTGTAGAGTTTCATTGTTGTACTCTGTTCAAGTGCACGAGAGTATCATCTTCATTTGACTGTTGGCTGCAATAGGTGAGATTGAATTATGTTGTAAAATTTATACAATGGTTTAACTGTTGATGACCATTCCCAAGGATCAATCCATGCATAATTGATCTTCAATCTCGCTAGTTGGTTTTGTTTGCAACATTTTTCTGATAAGTGATTTTGCTTTCCACAATGGTGACAAGGATGGAGATCAAAACAATGATCTTCCATATGACCCGTTCTTTGACAATGTTTGCATTTGGGTTTGTCTTCAACTTTCACATGGCTTGTTGATGCTACTTGATCAAGAAACCTTGCACTAGTAAACTTGATTGGCTTTGAATAATCTAGGATATTCAAGTTGTTGTCATCTGTCATATCCTAATCCATGTCGATTTTTTTTGCTTTGGATTTCTTCCCATGGCTTGATGATTGGCTTGGAAGAAGAAAGTTGAACTTGATCATGGACAATTTCTACACTTGAAGTTGTTTGGATGAGTGATTTGGAATCATCATTTTTATCTTCATCTGTATGGTTGAATGAAGCATCACTCCTATGCTGCAACTCATCTCGTTGTAGTTGTGACTCCAGTTGAAGAAATTCAATTGTCTCATGTGCCTCATGTAGATGCTTTGAAATATCAACAAGAGTTTCTTTGCTGATTTGCACCATGTCTTCAGCAGTCGATAGGATCAGATTGTTAAGAATCTGTAACAACTGAATGTTTTTCTCCATGTGAACTTGCTTGAACTCATGCTCGCTTGAACTTTGTGAATGCTTCAATCAACTTCACGCTCGCTTGAACTTTGTGAATGCTTCAGTCGACTTCACGCTCGCTTGATTTATTTTATCACGGTCGGTTGCTTTTGTATTTGCTTGATCTCTCTAACTTGCTTGGTTAAACTTGTTTTCTTTGATTCATGCCCACCTGAATAATTGAATACTAGAACTTACGCTCGCTTGTAGATTCGAACTTGCTTGATTGTTGTTTGAATATCTCATTTGCTTGCTTTAGAGTTGAACTTGCTCACTTGGTACTTGGTTGATTGTTGCACGCTCGCTTGAACTTGTGTTAACAATTGATTGTTTGAACTCACACTTGCTTGCTTTCACGCTCGCTTCATCACGATTGCTTTTTTTTGAACTTGCATGATCTCTAGCTTGAATTTGTTTGCTTGATCATTGCATGAATTTACAAAAGAAGGGTGTCGAATACTATTGAAAAATGCACCCAAGACTAGGCTTACAATGATTAAATGACAAGTTCAAATAAATTTGATGACTTACTTGAAAATAATGGACTCACTTGACTTAATTGATTCTTTAACAATTCAAAGCTTGGGTGTCGGTTTCAGCCGAGAATGCACCCTTACAATTCGACTCAAATTGATTACAAACTATGATTTGCAAGTTACTATTTTGTTTTGAGTTAACTCTTACAAAAAAGTTGCAAGTACATTGTCCAAAAGTTGGTGTAGTTGTTTGTTGATGTAGATGACAACTTCATTAATTTGATTTCCTTGAGTGAATGATGTTGAATTTCATGTTGATGTAGAATCGTTTTGAATGCTGATGTTGACAACTTGATATTTTTGATTATGTGTTGTAGCTGATGGTTTGCTTGTGCTTTGCTTATTTATGCTTGATTACATGAGCTTGAATATAATTTATTATCTGCATGCATTTGTTTAATTTGTTGTGTACTCCATGTGTGCCATATTACAAAGAGAGTATCAAAACTAGACACAAAAAACATAAGCAACATCAAGAATCATGCGCCATCACAAGCATACTCATGGTGCACCTAAGATCCCCTTATTCAATTTCAGGCGGATCTAGGACACAATCACCAAAAAATGATATCTTTATTATGCTTGATACAATGTTTGATTCTCTTTTCAATGACCTTTGTCATGATACCTACATTACTCTCATTTTCACACACAAGCACTTATACATCAAGGACTTCTAAATTTGTCTTGACTTTGGACAATGACTCCTTATCACTCCAAAGTAAAAATTTTAATGCATCTTATCTCTCCAAAAAAACTTTAAAAACATCAACCTTATTACAAGCAATGATAATGTCAAGCTCGCAACCCCCTTGAAGCAATTTGTCTTCAAAATTGAATGAACATCAACTAGTAAACGGGATTTTCAAACCAACCTTGTCACTTTGAATTTTGAAATTCAACTTCCATTTCTGCTCATTCTGTCTCAAAACACTAGTTCGAATTACAACAATTACCTTCCCTTAAAATTCACTTATCACTCCAAAAGGTTTTTCAAATTAAAAAGCATACCTTATTTCTCCAAATTACAAATCTTTAATGATCATTCTTTTTAAAGTTCTGTTAAAATAAAGTCACTTTAAAAGGTGAAATAACCTTTATGATATCCCTTTTAAAAAAATGATATAAACATTTCAAGCTTTAAACTTCAAGCATGTAAAAACCGTGCATATTTATTTAATTGGAGATACTTTGTTGGATAAATTACGCACCATCATTTTTGAGAGAGACACATCCTCTCCAAAATGGATTCCAGGCTAGCGCTCAATGTTGGTCTTTCTTTTTGGCTAGTTTCTCCATGATGTTGGCTCCTTTTCAGCACATATCGTTGTGTGAGAATTGCAGAGTAGTTACAATTACTGACACAGTCATTTTTCACGCAGATGCAGGCACTCTTCTAAACCATTTCCATTTGTCATTTTGTTTTGTTGCGCCCCAAGCAACCAAACATCCATTCAGCCAAGAAGCAAGCAAACTCTCGCCACTTCTCATTGCATAGAAGCCGACCAAAATGATGCATTTACATTCATAAAAGAGGCTAAAAAAACTTGAACTTCGTCCTCTTTAACAATGCACGGTGTCGATCTCAACAACTATAAAATTTTGAATGACCACAAAAGGATATAAAATTTCGGATTCCTATTGGAATGAAACCAATCGAGGATTAGGGGCAACAAGGGCATCATGCCAACAACAACGAAATATCGTTCCACGATATTATCAATTTCAGAGAAAGCTAGGACTGTTACATACTCAATCATGCCATAGACCACAGATGACAATTCCCGTTGGAATGAAACCAATCGAGGATTAGGGGCATCATGCCAACGACAATGAAATATCATTCCACAGTATTATCAATTTCAGAGAAAGCTAGGACCATTGCATACCCAATCATGCCGTCGATTCCTCACCTTGTTCGCTTCACGACATCTGCTATACATGGCAAACAATCTACTACAGTCAATGTTGGATATGGCTACGAAAGTGTTGATGATGCTGGCTATGGCGATGGCTATGGTGTTGTTGATACTGGTGCTTATGTCGCTCCTGCCAATAATGGTGTTAGTGTTGGATATCCAGGAGTTGCAGAGGATTTGACACTGGAAGTGTAGTGTTCTTATAGCTAGCTTACAACAGTTGCAAATCCACTAGCTCTATTATAACACACATCCAAAAATTGAAAGTTAGAAGGCTCATTTGTGCTTATTTGGGTATTCTGCATAGATGGTCCTCCTCACTAGGGCCATAAATCATTGTAGGTCAAATCGCACACTTGTAAAACTTCTTTCAATAAAAAATTAATCAAATAGACAAAAGTGAAACTTGTTAACATAAGCCATCTAGATCAAATGATCCAGAAACATTGGATCTCTGGATCGGAAATCCATTCCACCAATGCCATTGATTGAAAATCGATCATGTCTTGATCGAATACTGGAAACTTCTGTCTCATACAACGGCTCTATCTGAATGGAAACAATAGTAAATTTCTATTTCAAGTATTGCAAATAAAAAAACCTCCTCACGCAAACTTCTCCACACCAGACAATGGTATTGGGCACTTGAAGCTTGTAGACATTATTTCGTAGTTAGACTGGGCAATCAAATATTCTCTAGAATTTCAGTGCGGTGCCAATTTTAATTAAGGCACTGTATATGCGATGGATCAAGAACCAAACATTCAACGCATTATATCTTCATAATACTCAGCAATAACAAAGACATCTGATTTTACATAATTTCACTTTAAAACATTATATTCAGTAGCTCATAAAGAGAAAATCAATTTAGGAAGTATTGTCACTCTATTTGACCACTGTCACGATATCGACAGAACCTTCCAGACCGCCAATCGAATGGAGAGAATTATCCGTGGAGAGAATCATCCGTTATGACAAGCAACATGAGGCAAGACAACAATGAGAAAAGTCGAGGCGGATAAAAAAGCTTTGCATTCACATAATACTTGGCCATGCTCTCGTACAGATTTGCTATTCCTCAAACAACAACGCTCTAGTGCACAAATCCTTTCACACAGGTGCACACAACCACCTCATATTACGACCTCAAAAATAGATCTTGCACGCAATTTGCAATCACCCAACAGTGCACACACTGCAACATTACTACTGCAAATTTCTTAACCTTGCTCTGATACCACATGAATTAAGGATAAACAAAGATAAACAAACATAAATTATTAGAGACATAAGCATGGTGGAAAAGGGCTTGAGAGCCTCACTGTATTCCTCTCTCATTAATTCAAATAATGTTTATGATACAAATATAAATACATGAGGAAATTGTCTTAAGATAGTGCCTCTATATTGGACACTTTCTTTGAGCAAATATGTCAACCATACACTAATCTAGGAGCCTAACTAGTTGGAGAGAATCTCTCAGCCAACTAGACCTAAATTGGTTTCTAGCTTTGAGGAACAAACCCAATCTAGAAAGTTAGGAATTAAATCCAACTTTCATGATTATAATTAATTTAATATTTTGGACTTATAATTGTTTTTAATGTGAGTGAGGCTAACACATCCAAGAAATCGAAGCAGATCCCAAAGAGAAGCAACAACCTGACGTGCTTTTTCTATCCACCATATTGTCAGCCGAGTCAGCATCAGAATATCCATGTAGCCTCAATTTCCCGACAATATATCTTAGTCCGTAGTTGATAGTGCCATGAAGATATTTGAGAAGATTCTTTGCAGTGATCCAATGTATATGATGAGGCTCAACCATAAATTGACTCAAGGTATTTACAACAAAGCATATGTTCGGTCGGTAGCTCACCAAGAACATTAGAGCCCCGACAAGTTGTCTATATTCAGAAGGATTTACAGACCAGCAACACTGCCGCATAACTTCTTAAAATTTAGTTCCATCAGAGTAGACATAGACTTGCTTTCCACCTTCCCACAACTTTCTAACAAATTCACAATGTATTTCCCTTGAGAAAGGAAAATTTCACTTGGCTTTTGCTAGACCTCTAGGGTTAGGAAGTAATGCATCAGTCCTAGGTTCTTCATCTCAAATTCAGAAGTCAAATCCCTCTTGCATTGATAGATGAAAGGGTCTGCATTAGATAGAAATTGATCATCGACATACAATGCCAATATAAGTGGCACGTCCCTTTCAACCTTAAAGTATAGGTTTGGATCAACATAGCTCCTTGTAAATCCTAGCTTCATAAGATAGCTATCAATCTTCTCATACCAAGCTCTAGGGGCTTGCTTTAATCCATAGAGGGCTTTTTTCACCCTGCATACATGTGTCCTTCTATCTTGTACTTCAAACCTCTGAGGTTGTTCCAAGTAGACTTCCTCCTTAAGCGAGTCATTCAAGAAAGCAGCCTTGACGTGCATTTGATGTAGGCTCCACCCTTGATTGGCAGTTAGAGCAAATATGGATTGGATAGTGGTGTATCAAGCAACCGGTGCAAATATTTCATCATAGTCAACTCCTTCCTTTTGAGAGAAACCACAAGCCACAAACCTTGCCTTATATTTTTTAGCACTTTCGTCAGCTCCATGTTTAATGTTGTAGATCCATTTTAAGTGACCACGAACTTGTCCTTGGGTTTAGGCACCACTTCCCAAACATCATTCTTTATGATTGAGTCATACTTCTCACCCATCACATCTTTCCATACCTAGTGCTTTGCATCTTCTTCGAAAGTGCAAGATTCAGTTTGAATGATAGTACTCATGGCAACCAAGTATCCTTGATATTTGTTAGGCTTCTTACTTTCTTGAAACGTTCCTCTAGGGGTAAAAAATGTTTTTTTGCATCTTGAAGAGTATCCCGGAGCCATAGTGGTCTTTTCTTTGATGTAGAGGGATCATAAGGAGGTGGATCAAGAGGATCCATCGGGCCATCAAAATCGGGCATAAGTTCATCCATCGGAGGTTCTTCTTGTTTTTTAGCAGCATCATCATCCTTCCTTGAGATAGGGAGATCTTTGGCTTTCCCGGAGGCAGTGTCTTCATCAAAGGTAACATCTCTACTTACTTCTACCTCTCTTTGAACAGGGACATAAAATCTATATGCCTTTGAATTTCCATTGTATCCAACGAATACACCTTTCTTCCCATAAGCTTCCAACTTATTTCTTTTCTCTTTAGGCACATGAAAATACATAGGACAACGAAATATTCTAAAATGAGAAACATCATGTTTGTTACTAGTGAAAACTTCTTCGGGTGTCTTGAAATCCAAAGCTTGACGAGGGCTTCTATTTTGAACATATACAACAATGGTAGCAACTTCTCCCCACAAGAATTTTGGTAGACCTTGATCATAGATCATGGCATGGGTGGCTTCCATAATAGTTCGATTCTTTCTTTCAGCAACACCATTTTGCTCTAGAGTATATGGAATAGTTGTCTCCCTCTTAATGCTTGCCTCTTTGCAAAAGTCATTAAATTCATTAGAATCATATTCAGTTCCTTTGTCAGTCACCAACGTCTTGATCTTCTTTCCTGTTTGATTCTCCACCAATGCTTTGAAAGAACAGAACCATTTGAACACTCCATCCTTCCTTTTCAAGAAATAGATCCATGTTTTGCGTGAGAAGTCATCCACAAAGATTGCATAGTATGTGTATCCTCCTAATGAAGTTACAAGCAAGGTGCCAGAGAGATCAAAATGGATCAATTGAAGTCTTGCTCTCACTAGAAGGGAATGGTCCCTTTGTATGTTTCCCAGTTGCACAACCTTGACATACTCCTTCATGGTTCATATGAAACTCAGGGATTCCTATGACCATCTTCTTTACCCTAGGTAAGGCTTTGTAATGTAAGTGGGCAAATCTCCAATGCCATAGCTCACATTGAATAGAGGTATCACTTGTTAATGCTCCCAAAGAACTTCCACCAACTAGATAAAGACAATCAACCCTAAATCCAAGAGTAAAAACATCTTTTTAGTTTCTATTCCATACACATACCTTTTCATTAATGAAAACTACCTTGAATCCTTTGTCTTCCATCGCAGAAATAGACACCAAATTCTTCTTCAAATCGGGCACATATAAGACTTCCTGAAGATGTATGGTTTGACCATAGTTCAAGTGAAGAGTTACAATTCCTATCCCTTTCATGGGGTAGGTGGCATTATCTCCAAGAATAATCTTTAGATTAGTTTTCCTCTTAGCTAAATTTGAGAGGGCCTCCTTATATCCAGTGAAATGCCTTGAGGCTTCACTATCAATTAACCAACGATCCGAGGTATCCAGAGGAGGTTTGTAGATAGATTAGAAATTAAATAGAACTCATCTTGTTTTTCTACAACATTATTTTCATCATACCTGGCATTCCTCATCTTCTTGGGAGGTATATTATTTCCTTCTCAGGCAGCGCGAGCATTCGAATCTTTTTCCTTTATTGTTGTACTTGTTGTTTCTTTGATTGTTATTGTTTTTGTAATTGTTGTTGTTGTTGTCATCCCTTGGAGGATTTTTCTTGTGAGGATACTCTCTAGCATAGTGGCCGAACTTGTTGCAATTGTAGCATCTTCCTTTGCCTCTCCTTTGAATCCCTTCTTAGATCCTTGACCTTGTCTCCTTGGATCATTCTTCCTTTTAGCATGTGCAGAGAAAGTAGTAGGTTCATTTCCATTGGAAGACTTATCTCTCTCCATCATCCTTGTTTCCTCTTGAGTGCATTTAGCCAATAGGTAATGAAAACCAGATATCCTGTCATCATTGAGAATCATGGTAACAAATGTATCCCATGGTCTTGAAAGATCTCCAAGAGTAATGAGAGTGAGTTCCCTGTCAGTAGTAATTTCTCCAATAGATAGTAGGTCATTCTTGACTTGAGTTATTCTCATAAAATAGGATTGGGTAGGCTCCACTTTTTCCATCTTGATATCCTTCAGCTTGTTCTTAAGAAAGAGGGTTTGATTTGCATTGTTCACTTTGAACATCTCAACCAACTTATCATACATTTCCTTAGAAGTTGCAAAATCAGAAATATAGGCAAACAAATGCTTTTGAATGGAGTCAATTAAAATTTGTCTTGGCTTTGACCTCACCTTATCTATACTTCGTTCTAGCAGCAACAGGTGCATTTGAAGGAGGCTCCACTACTTTCCGTTGCACATAGTCCAATACTTCATGCTCCTCCACGGTCAAATCAAGAGTCATCTTTTAGGCATGATAATCGGCCTTGTCATTGAGCTTATCCTCAGTATTGAAATATGAAGTAGAAGCCATGGAGACTAGTTCTTGTCAACAAATATCTTGGTTATTGCTTTTTCTCTTGCATGGGCTTGTCTTCACCTTGGCTCTGATACCATGTTAATTTTAGATAACAATGGCATGTTCTATGCTTGCAACAATTACTTCAATGTCCTTTTATTAGCCCAATGGCAATTCCACTTTAATTTTCAATAGTGATCACATAAATCATTAATTCACATTGACAGTAACTGTAGATGGAAGTAGAACATAAACAACAAAATGCAGAAGATAAGTCAAGACAAGGGAACACTAATATTTGGCTAAAGCCAGGGAAAAAATCCCCAAAGGGGGAAAACCCTTAATCGATCCTTCTTATTATCAAATATCAAATGTTCAACAAAGATAAAATATCAAATAGAGTACATTGATGAAAGTCAAAGTCAATGTGACTTGACTTTTGTAAAGAATCCAAACCAATATCCAAAGTCAAATTTGATCTTGATGAAAGTTTGCAATTTTGAAAAGTCAACAACAGTCAATGTGCCCTAACCAGACAACAGTCAATGGTCAAAACAACTCTTGAGTTCATTCAAATTCAGTCAAACTCGACCTCCAGTGTTGGTCAAAATCAACCCAAAATAATCCTTCAAAGCCCAATCAAATCAGGTCAAAGGAGAGAGAAAGTCTGCAGTAATTTTTTGCGGTCAAAACAATAATCAATCTTGAAGTCAATGCTGGTCAAAATGCCTAGATTTCCTTGATTTATGTGCCAAACAACTCGGCCTTCCAAGATCAAGCTTCTGCTAGTCAAATTGAGTCAAACGAAGGAGAGAAACTCTGTCAAACCAAAGTCAAACTGTCCTGTTGTAGAAAGTCAAATATGCCTCCAAACCCTTGTACGTGTGAAGAAAAATAGACTGCCTCAGATTTGTACGAACCAATCAATGAAGGAGAGAAGAAATGATATGTGTTGAATGTGCCAAATGAGGTTGAAGGTCTCCTTTATTTATAGATGGAGGGGGGTTCAATTTGTCTAATTGACCCCAAGCCGACCTTGACCAAATGTGCACTTGTGGGTTTGATGTCAAAAACATATTTCTTCTTGTGCGAATTCAGTGCTTGCAGGGTCAATTTTGGTCCTCTCGGAAAGAGGAATTTTGTTCAAACATCATCATAGGTCAATGAGCTGCCCGAACAGGAATTTGGCCCTAGTTGCACATTTTAACATCTCACACTAATTCACTAATGTTGTACCTCTCTAAGCTAGAGGATGTTAAGAAGGACATGTGCAAGCAGTATTGTCACTTTAAAAGGAGCAAAGATCGGTTTTTGATTACTTCCGAAACAATCTATTGAGAAAATCGAGTTAATTCATTTGGAAGGAACAAAGGTTTGTTGATGCCCCTTCACAAAGAAGACTCAAAAGCACAACATTAATAAGAACTCACAAAAGTGCAAAAGCTTTAGAAGTGGATGAGTTGATAACTTGACTTAATATTACTTTATCCACAATGTCACAAAAACACAACGTGGTGACTAGTAGCATAAGGGGAACAAATGTCCAAGACATATGGTTTATGATACAAAGGGTTTCAATAGATTTCAACAACAAGAGCAAGGAATGCAAGTAAAGATCTTGCATGACAGGTTGTAGTGTTCCCCTGAGTTTAATAAAGTCACCATCAGAGACATTAGTTATGATCTAGTCAAGTTCTAACCAAATTAATGTGAGCAAGTGGCTTCTACAAGCTACTTGCAGATCCCACCAAGTAGGCATGGCTGGACATTGTAATTAACCAGAGTCCCTCCAGCGTTGAGGAGATAGTTACGAAAGAACTCTCTTAGCAAGAGGAAGCTGAAGATGTCTCTCACATAAAACAGGTAAAGGGCCATAACACTTGAGCAAAAGAATGATCTCACTCTTGGAAGAGCTGGTAGTTTTAGGGTTTATAAGCCCCAGAAAAATCTTGAAGGTTATAATTAAGAAAAACCATAGGGTTTGTGGACAAAACCCTACAACTAGAATCAAAGTATTGAAAGATGATGATCCCGCTGAGTAAAGAAACCCTAGCTTACGAAGGAAGAGCCAACACATGCATTAATGGCTGCTGAAGATAAAGAGTTTGTAGATGGATTTCTATGATTTCTAAGGTCAAGGATCAAGAGGGAACTGACAAATTCCCTTCAATCCTCAAAGATAAGTACTTCATATCCTTCTCTCTTGATTATTATTGCTTTATCTCTAGTCAACTTCTTGTCTTTGTATCTTTGTGTGGGTTATAATTGTTCTTCCATTGTCTCCTAATGAGTGTTGCAGGTATATTGTTAAGGTTGCCAAGACTCTGGCAGCAGGTGGAAGCACAAGGAAGAATGAAGAAAAGTCTATGACAAGAGGATTCTCGTAGGATAGAGTACAAACTCAGCTTGAGTGATTTGTATTCAAGAGGGAGAAATGGTACAAGACATTTAGAACCATGCTAGATGATTAAGAAGAGCTTCCAGATCAGAGGGAGTAAAGAAGCTAGCGAGTTTGAAGGACGTCATGATGAAGGAAAGTGTGTTGAAAACCTGAAGAGAAGTTTGTGATGACTTCCAAGTGAATCTACAAGATCTAGCATGTAGCAGATGGCAACATAAAGTGAGGCTCATGGCAAGAGGTTTCTCCTAATTAGAGGGAGAAGACTATGCTCTAGTTGTTAGAAGGACTCATGTGATTGAGGGAGCAGTTAAGCCTTGTTTCAGAGGAAGTTGACCTCTGAGTTCGAGATGAAGGACCTAGACTTGATGCACTATCTCCTTGAAGAAAGCACCCAGTTAGGGTGACCAAAAAGCAGTCGTGATGTTGACTCTAGTAAAAGAATGATTGAGCCATGACATATGGCTCAACATATGTTGAAGTACCTACATGGTACTATTGAGTATGGATTGAAATGATAAGATGTACTTGCTAGAATATACATATTCAGATTAGGCAAAGAGTGCATAGGACTGAAAGAATTCTTCAGGGTGTTGCTTCAGTTTGGGCTCTGTTAGGATTTCTTGGATGAACAGGAAGCAAAAATTTATCACACTTAGCACTGCAGAAGCCGAATATATTGCAGCTTGAGTGGCAAGTTGTGAAGCAGTATGGCTTCAGAAACTACTTGCAAGATTAATTGTTTAGGTGCACATGTTGAACATGATGACAGGTCAAAGTACAGTGAGATCTAGTACTGAGACATGGTACAAAATAGAGTAGGGTGGCTCCAATACTATTCTACAGTTAAGCAGTGCGCTGACAATGCTTCTGCCCTAGGAAGAAGTCTGTATACTTCGAGGACAAGCTTGGAGCGGTTGAGTATGCCTATCTTAGTAAGAGGGAGTGTTGATGTCATAGCATTAGGGATAGCCATTCTCCCTGGGTCAAGTATGTTAACCAGGATTAGGGAGAATGGTCTGGTAGAGGACATTCATTCTTCCTGGGTCAAGTATGTTGAATAGGATAGTATGTTGACCATATAGTTGAGTGGGTGCCTTTCAGCATCAACCTTAGAATTACTCTCCAGATAGGTTGAGTGAGCACATTTAGCATCATGGCATAGAATTACTCATGTAGAATGAGGCCTTTGAGATTGGTGCAAGGATTACTCAAATAGATTGAGTATGTCCCTAGGATTTCACCATGGGTCAGAGATATTGACTAGGATGATGGTGAACTAGGACTACTGTGTATACCATGGGTTAGAGGGACCAAAATTATGGTGACTAGTGGATGCTAATGATGCACCATGGGTCAAAGGTACCAATCAGAATTATAGTGATGATGTACCATGGGTTAGAGGTACCGACTAGAATTATGGTGACTAGTTGATGTTGTCGATTTACCATGGGTCAGAGTTGCTATCCGAGATTATGGTAATCAGATGATTCTGATGTTGATGATGAATTGTTTTAACCTTTTCTTAGAGAAATTTGTCAATAAGAGAAAATCTGGATAGTCCTAGCTTAAGAGGGAGTGTTGAATTTTTGTAGCTATGGTTGGTCTTCATAATTAATATTTTAGCCCTTGATGTATATGAGATAATAAATATAAGACATGTTTTCATGTCGGTTTCAAAAGAAATTTTGAATTTTGATTTTTGAATTTTTGGCTCCAAAAAATATCAAGTTTGGCCCTTCTTCAAGTCAAGTTGGCCCCAATTAGAGAGACACCCATTCAGCCAGCCAAATCTCTATATATACTCCAATCGACCTCCACCTTCAAGCACGATTCGGATCACACATGAACTTATCTTCTGTTAATACATGAAAAGGAATAAAGGAAAGAAGTCGAGTTTCTTAAAAGAAAAAGTCTTTTGTAAGCAGACCTAGTCTATGTGTTGGACGAAGTCTTCCCTAAGGCAGATTGAAGCCTTTTGAGGTTGAATGTTTCTCTGACGCAGAATGAGTTTACAAGGAGATTGAAATTTCTTACGAGCAAACCAAATTGGGTAGCAGATTGAAATTGTCTAGAGTAGATCGAGTTCTCTTGAAGCGGAACCCAGATCTCTGAGGAAGGTCGAAATTTTTCTGTGACAAAATTGACCTAAATTTTTGAGGTCACTTATCTCTGTTTGACTAGGTCAAATTTAGGTTTGATTATGATTAGTTTTGTTGGAAAATCAGGAGGCTTTACGATTAGATTAGATTTTCCTTTCCTTGATAATTGCTTGTGAAATTTGTTGGCTTCTTATTTATTTAATTATGTTTTTCTTCATCAAACAATTATCAAAAGGTAAGCATGAAGATCACAAGAAACAAAGAACACAAGATATAGGCTCCAAGCTAGGGAAAACCCATCTAATGGGAAAACCCAAAAAATTCTCTTCTTATAGAATCGAAGATCAAAATGAGATATCCAAGGCCCATAACCAACCCTCTAGATGCCAAGTCAAACCTTCCTTTTCTGGACAACAAATCCACCATCAAGGGAATAACAATAGATCTTCAACAAGAGTTGTAATAAGGTGGAACTTTCAATTATGATAAAATTATGAAGACCGAACTTAGTTACATTCTCTAACACTCCCTCTTAATTGTACACTCGGTACAAGGATACTTTCTAACTGAAATATTCTCATAAGAAGAGTCAGATTGATAAGCCATCTTTAAGCATCAACATCATAACCAACATTGTCAACATAGTAAGGCCTTAACTGACAAGATCTATATAGATTAGAGCATAATGTTGGGAGGCTTTACGTGAAACATCACACTACCTCTTAAGGCACATACCCCATCCATATGTTCTCTAGGTATGTCCTTTTAGGACTATTCTTATTTTGGATTACCTATCCTCAAAGAATATCATTCCTTTTTGACCTCTCTTGTCTTAGATACACTGTCCAATCCTCAAAGAGTGTTGGTCTACTTCCTATCTTGGATTTTCTATCCTTAAGGAGTATCAACCTCAGATGCTTATTCAATCCTCCATTCTCCTTTCTAGTGCCTTCACTAGACTTACGATTGTAAGTCCTGGTCTAGTGCATGACACATGGAGAATATGATGCGTAACATTACTCCCTCTCAACCATAGAGGAGACCCTCATTCCCTTTGATTAAGGAATAGATCCTTGCTCCTTTCTAAACATTTAAGGAGACTTCTTACTCCCTCTCAAGCATAGAGGAGATTCCTTAATTCCTTTCAATTGGGAAGTCATAACCACAAACTTCTTTAGCGTGTCTTCATCAATACATTAGCTACTAGTTCTTCATGGAGATCTTCAAGTAGTAGCTGCATGGCTCCTCCTTTCCTTTGCACCTCATCATATAGGTATTTTATCTTTCTGGATTAAATGGAGCCAAACTTTTCCTTCAATTCGTGACAAGGTTCAGGGTGTCAACCTTTCATATCACTTTCCTTTACTCATCATCAACAAAGGCATTTTATTGAGGCAATCAAAGTAGAGCTAGACATAGCTCCTTTTAATCATGAAAATGATCTTCATTATCATCAAAACATAAACATCAGGTTATCCATTTGTACTGCTACCTTTCAATCCCAAGATGATGTAGATATCTCGACCATATAATCCTCCAAGGATTACCAAAACCATCCACTCAATCCATGTATTTATTGCATTGATTTCAAAATAAACAGTTGTAGATACACTTGCCTTAACTGCCATTATGCATTTCGGCAATATTCTTCAAGGTAGCAAAACCAAATAACCAATACCAAAACATCTCTATAATTACCTCATCATGATGGCCTTTTATCAAGATATTGGATTCTGCTTACTTTTTTCCTTTAAGATGAACATCCTTTTTGCATGGTCGATCTTCATATAGCAATAAAGTTCTATTACAACTTTCATTGTGTTCTTGGAATGAACTCATCAACTGGAGGCTTCAATATCATTAGGGTTCGTACAACTCCCTCTCTCCATTATCATTATCAAGGAGTTATCATTAGGCACAAGTCTTACCTTTTCCATCCTTCTCATCTTGCTTTCATAATTTTTGATTGCCTCATTATGTGCCTACAATTTTCATTAGCAAGTACAACCAAGCAAGATATACAAGGACAAGAGCATAATGTCAATCCAGTTTAAACGATTTCTTAAAAGTGTATTTCTAGGGTTTTAGATGCAGACCCTAGAAAATTCTTAACCTAACCCTTATTAGGGTTTTTACTTTTAACAAAAACACCGATTCCTAGGGTTTTGTCTTCAAGCCCTAGGATTTATCATAATCCACTTTAGCTAGGGTTTTATACATACCCTAGATCATTTAGCCTTTCAAACCCTAGATACCAATTCCCAAGAGCTAGGGATCCTAAAACGGGAACAATTAGTTAGGGATTCCTTTACTAGGTTTTTCCAATTCAAGTCTTGTCTAGGGTCTAGAAATCTTAGATACCAAAAAATTAGAAACCCTAGATTCTTTGCAAAACTTCTCAATGCATTTCATTTCTAGATCTTAGGATCTAATCTTCACTTTCAACTAAATACTTGGATCATTTTTCATCATACCTGGTCTTCACATCAACATGACGTAGTACTTGCCATGTTTGAGAACTAGGTCCTTTTTCTTTTCATAGCGAAAACAATCAATTAGGGTTTCCATCTCTAGGGTTTCTCCTTTTATTCCACACTTTGCTAGGGTTTGCAAAACCTAGATGCCAAGACTTGCTAGTTACAAATTGTAATTTTCTACAACTACTCACAAGATTTAGTTGCAAAACCATAAATTTTAAGGTCTTCAGGATCTATCATGATAAGAATATCAAATTCTATACAAACCCTAGATACTTCATTATCATCCTGACTTGTTATCAAAGCATTACTATCATGCTGCCAAAACCCTAATTTCCTTTTACCCAAGACCTAGTCTTTATATGTCACTGTTCTATTTATTATGTAGACCATCTAGAGATCTTTACATATCATGAAGTACATGCAACAGTCATACATACCTTTGTAACTTTACCTTACCTCCTTTGATCACCTTCACTCAAAAGAGATAGCTTCAGGTCGACTTCACGAGGTCATTATGATCCAAACTATTGTTCATCAACCATTATTGCTAACAATTGTCACGTCATACAATTTTGTCATTGTGCAGATCCCAGGCATATAGAGCGAATCCATAGAGTTGTTGTTCTACTTAGTGATAGAGTCACAAGCCACTGGTGACAAAAGCGACAATGATGATGCCATATAGAGACATAAGTGATGCCACATACGTATAATTCGAGACTCAAAGTTTTTCAAGCCGACGAACTGCAATTGATATATGTAGGCGAGTTCTTCACAAATTTATATATATATATATAAGATATATATATATAGATATAATAGATAGATAGTGTGCAAGCCAAAAAATATGTCCACGGGAAAGACTCTAAAAAACGATCCTCAAAACACATTGAACTACTGTAGTTTTGAGCCACTACCATATCCAGATATGACATATAATATATCGAGTCATCATCATTTAATTCCTGCGGTGCCATGGTGTTACTATTACACAGGATGACAATTACCCAATTATGAGCCAGTGTAATTATGCAAGTGAGGCAACGATCCACAAAGTACGTGATCACTGTAACCACTGTGAATTTGTGACCACTATGGATTTGCGAGCCATCAAATTAATACAAGCCTGAAGATTCTGAATTGGGCCACTGTAATGATTGCCAGATAACAGTGTCATGTATCGAGATCAATGTTCCATAGTGTATTGACTTATGCGATACCACTGTCTGATGTCACCATTGTGCGAATCCTTGTATATATATGATCCACAATAAAGCGAACCACTGTTGTTTTAATACAAATCATTAATGAAACACTTCAGAACATAATGCAAACCTCAGGGTCAATGTGAATTTCAGCAGTTTAGTCAAGCCGTAATACATGCGAGTCTTTTGAGACATTTCGAGCCATAGAATATGATGCAAGCCTCAAAATATTGCAAACCAGAGAATCATAATAAATATGATCTTAAAGCGGGTCTGTCAATTCAATGATCCATCGTCTTTATTGCGAATAATGAATCACACATCCGAGCTTTTAGATTCGATCCACAACATTTAATCTACATTGTGAGTAGATTGAGTCATAATGAAATTACAGGTGCAAGCCACAGTAAGGTGCCTTGCTGCACGTCTAAACCAAATAAATGTATGGTGTGTGAACCATAGTTAAGGTGTGCCCAAAATCTCGATTAACCCATAAAGAAATTCGTCCAAGGTCTGAAAATTTTCTAAGAATCTTTGCCAATGGATGTGATTTTCAGCCTCTACCTTCAAACCTTTGCTCTGAAACCATGTTGGAAAATCAACAGGTTTTACGATTAAATTAGTTTTTCCTTTCCTTGATAACTGCTTGTGAAATTTGTTGCCTTCTTATTTATTTAATTATGTTTTTCTTCATCAAACAGTTTTCAAAACATAAACATGAAGATCACAAGAAACAAAGTACACAAGATATAGGCTCCAAGCTAGGGTAAAACCCCTCCAAGGGGAAAACCCAAAAAATTCTCTTCTTATAGAATCAGATCAAAATGAGATATCCAAGACCCATAACCATCCCTATAGATGCCAAGGCAAACCTTTCTTTTCTACATAGCAAATCCACCATCAAGAGACCAACAATAGATCTTCAACAAGAGTTGTAATAAGGCATAACTTTCATACACCACTTCAAGAAAAAACACTTCTTTTTCCTCAAACTTCGACCCTCGCTTTTGTGAAATTTCAGATCAAATCCAACAAAATTGTGTGCAAATGAACTCCAACTTCTCTCTATTTATACTTGTCCAGAGGGGTGCGAATAAACATGTACTTTGGAGCGTTGAAAATTGTAACTAGGTTCGGTCTTCATAATGACCTAATTGTAATCATGACATTGTATATTCTTTATAAAGAAAGAAAAAGAAAGAAAAAGAAATTATATTTTATTTTGGAGTATGGGTTTCATAACCAAATTTGAGACAAAAGCATGTTCTTTGTGCTTATAGGTTTTCACTAATTGGCACTATGAGAAGGGTTTTGAAGAAGGGTTTCAAGGTTCTTGAAAATCTCACTACATCCATCAAGGGTTACACATTGAAGATCATCTCCAAGCTAGCAAAGAAAGTAATAAATGGAAGCCTATTCTCCGCTTTATCCGACACTTTCAAGGACCTCAACAATATTTTATGTGTTTCAGGTTTGAAGAAAAACTCACTTTCTATTTTTTGTCTATAGGATAAGGGTGATAGAGTTGCTTTTGTTGATGGTAGGGTTTTGTTTTGGGGTAAGGGATCTAGTATTGATGATGCTAGGGTGATTGGGTTTCATGAGGGGACATTATATAGACTTTTTACGCCTCTTATCTCATGCCTTAGTCCACTTGGATGTGAGTCCTTCCGTTCTATGGAATATAAGGTATGGACACCTTCATTATAGGAATTTTCCATCCCTATGTCAAATGGTCAATGGCATCCCCATATTGAAGGAAGAACATGAAGCAACCTGTAAGGGATATGCTCTAGGCAAGAACGTGAAGAAGCCATTTGCAAGAAGTGATACTAGATCTAAGGAAGCTTTAGATCACATACACTCAGATGTATGTGGACCTATGGCAGTTAGGTCTCTTGGTGGACATCAATATTATGTAACCTTCATTAATGATTTCTCAAGGAAAACTTGGCTATACCTCCTCAAGAACAAAGATGAGGTATTTGAGAAGTTTTAGGAATTCAAGAATGAAGTGGAGACTTTAACCAAGAGAAAGATCAAGATTCTGAGGTCAGACAATGGTGGAGAATACACCTCCAAAGAACTGATAACATTTTGCAAGGAAGCAGGGATTAAGAGGGAGCTTATTGTTCCATAAAATCTTGAACATAATGGTGTGGCTGAAAGAAACAACATAACTATCGAGCCATGCTACATGATTAAGATCTCCCTCAATTTTTGTGGGGAGAGACATGTATGACAACTGTCTACTTGCAGAACCAAAGTCGTCACAAGATTCTGAACAACATGACTCCAAAAGAAGCATTTACAGGAAAGAAGCCAAGTGTTGATCATCTTCGGATATTTGGGTGTCTTGTGTATATACATATACCCAAGGACAAGAGAAAGAAGTTAGGTCCTTCTAGTCTAAAGGGCATCTTTGTTGAGTATAGTGCTTCATTTAAAATGTACAAAATCTATATTAAGGAGGATTGTTGAATTGAAGTAAGAAATGATGTCATCTTTGATGAAAGTATAGCTTACAAGAAATCGAAGGATGTTCGAATCGACTTTGATGAAGAAGATATACCTATATTTGAGGATATCTCAAGGGACAATGGTGGTCAAGATCAGACATCAACTCAAGAAGATGTTGAATGTCCTAGTGAGCTTGTGCAACAAGTGATTGTTCCAGAAAATTGAAAGAGGCCTGCTTGGTCGAGAACTACTCTACAAGAAGCAGTAGGACATATAGCGTCAGGGACGTTCAGGGAAAGTAAAAGACCAAATAGGTATTCTGGGTATGTTACATATATGACAAAGCTTATTGAAGCAAAACCTTCCTCCTATGAAGATGCAACTAAACATCGAGAGTGGAGGAATGGAATGCAGGAGAAATACTAGTCGATCATGAAGAATGATGCTTGGGAAATTGTCCCTAGGCCAAGTGACAAATCTATAGTCACTTCAAAGTGGATTTATGATATAAAGCACTTAGTGGATGGGAACATTGATAAATACAAAGCAAGGTTTGTAACAAGAGGTTTCTCACAGAAAGAAGGGATTGATTACGAGGAAACCTTTGCTCCTATAGCTAGATATACAACAATAAGATCGCTTGTTTCGTTGGCTGCTATTATGGGATGGAACATCCATCAAATGGATGTTAAGACAACTTTCCCGAATGAGACTATTGATGAAGAGGTTTACATTGAGCAAACTCAAGGATTTGAAATAAATCATAGGGAGACTCATGTCTGCAGGTTGAAGAAAGCTCTATATGGCTTAAAGCAAGCACCTAGAGCTTGTTATGCAAGGATGGATGCATACCTATTGAGACTTGGTTTTACCGGGAGTTCTGCATATCCTAACCTATACATTAGGGTGGTCCAAGGTGAACCAGTCATCATCCTCTTGTGTGTGGATGATCTACTTGTCATAGGAGTAGAGCATCTAATTTAGGAATGTAAGTAGTTAGCAGTCTAGTTTGATATGAAGGATCTTGGGATTATGCATTATTACTTGGGACTAAGGTTTGGCAAAATCTAGGTGAGATACATCTTGGTCAAGGTAAATATGTGATCAAGGTTCTTCAGAAATTTGGCATGATGGATAACAAGCCTATGATGACTCCTATGATTACTAATTTAAAGAAGTTGATGAGTTCAGAGTCTAGTCTGGTGGATCCTACTTGCTACAGATAGTTGATTGGGTCTTTGATGTATATGGTAAATATAGGATTGGGCATTTGTTTTGCAGTGAATGTACTCAGTCAGTTTCAGATGGAGCTGAAACATGATCATTGGATTGCAGCCAAGCATATCCCAAGATATTTGCGTGGGACCCTACATCACTGCCTCTGGTATACTGGTAATGAAATTCAACTCACGGGATATAAGGATTTAGATTGGGGTGGCAATGAGATAGATGGTAGAGGCACAACAGGCGGATGCTTCAACCTAGGGTCTTCCATGGTCTCATGGATGAGAAGGAAGCAAGATATAGTTTCTTTGAGTAGTGGTAAAATTGAATATGTTGTTGCAAGTGAAATATGTGGGGAAGCTATTTAGCTCAGGAAGTTATCATCATATTTGCTTGAAGGGCCACTCAACCCTACACACAGACATTGTGATAATGAAAGCTGTATTAGATTGATAGAAGACTCAATGTTTCATGCTAGGACGAGGCATATAAACAAGAAGTACCACTACATCAGAAGATTGGTATGAGATGGGGTTGTAGAGATGCATTATATACCTATTGATGAACAAGTAGCAAATATTTTGTCAAAAGCATTACCAAACAAGAAGCTTGAGTATTTGCGAGACAATCTTGGTTTGGTAGACATCTCTTCACTAATTGAGAGGGAGTGATGTTGGATAGTTTTTATCTTTATGATTCAGTCACTAGACTAGGACTAACTGTAAGTCTTAGTGAAGGCCATAAAGAAAGAATGGAGTCCTTGGATAAGCATCTATGATTGGAACTTATGGATTATAGAATCTAGGGAAAAACAAGTTATTGACTGATACTCTTTGAGAATGAGGTAGGGCATCCAAGATAAGAGTAGTTGAAGAGGACCAATACTCTTTGAGGATTCAGGATTGGGAATCCAAGATAAAAATAGTCCTAAAAGGACATACTCGATGAACATCTGGACGGGGTATGTGCCTTAGAGGTAGTGTGGCAGCTCACGTAAAGCCTCCCAATATAATGCTCTCAAATAATGGTGAGCTTGTCTAGTTAAGGCCTTCAAGGATAGTGCTGGTTATGATAAAGATGCTTGACAAAGATGGCTTATCAATTCGACTCTTCTTATGAGAATGCTTCAAGATTGAATTCCTTGTACCATGTAATGGGATTATGAATACCGCCCTAGTTAAGAGGGAGTGTTGAAAATTGTAACTAGGTTTGGTCTTCATAATAACCTAATTGTAATCATGACATTGTATATTCCTTGTAAAGAAAGAAAACGAAAGAATATTTTTTTTGGAGTATGGGTTTCATACTCAAGTTTGAATCAAAAGCATGTTCTTCGTGCTTTTAGGTTTTCTAGGTCTTTCTAGGATAAAGAATAATATTGGTCATGTGTCATAGACCCATTTGGACTCATTGTAATAAAGAAAGATATTTGTTTTATCAAGAAAAAGCCATTTTGTATCCCAAGATCAAGTTGGTCTGAGAGCAGATCAAGTTGGCCTAAGGGAGGGCTATTCAACCCCTCAAGAAGGCTATAAATACAAGGAGCTCGACCTCATTTGGAGCACTCACTCATCACAAGTTCGATCTGCAGTAGCGAAGGAGAAGGAGAGCCAGAAGGACAAAGGAAGTAAGGAAGAATCAAAGTTTCTTGGGCTAAATCTCTCTCTCCCTTTGTTCACACATGCAAAGTTAGGGTTTCTGTACAGCAGTAGTTGCAAGAGGCCGAAATTGTAGGGCCAAAATTTTGGGACGAAGTTGCACTAAGTCAAAGTTTGGAAGCTACCTTAGAGAAGATCTTGCTGGGGGTTGACTTGGTGCTTGGTAGGCTTGTTGGCTTTGGTCTTTGGGTCTTGGAAGTCTCTTTGTAGGCAAATTATATATAAGAAGAGAAGCATTTTTCTGGGTTTTTCCCTTGGAGGGTTTTTGCCCTGGCTTGGAGCCTATATCTTGTGTACTTTGTCTTGTTGTGATCTTCATTGTTTTGGTAATCGCTTGATGAACAAGATCTAATAAAGTAATAAAAGGCCAACACACATCACAAGTAATTATCAAGTTAAGGAAAATCATCTATAATACATAAGTCTCATGATTTTCCAACATGGAGTAGGGCCAACTTGACAGGTAGGACGACTTGGCATCTAGAGGGTTTTTGACCCAAACATAAATATTTAAATTTTTCTTTTTCTTTTTCTTTTACAATAGGTCCAAATAGGACTTTGACTCTTTGACTCAAAAACCTAGAAGTATGAAGAACATGCTTGGCCACCCAAAACTAAGTTCTGTGTTTCTTCATCCTGGACTAGACAGCCACCCACAAGAGCAGATTGTGCTCCCTTGTTAGAACATAATTCTCAAGATATTGATGATATGGATTAAGTCTATCAAGTAGGAAATTACTTGACTACTTGGTGCTCTCATGCTGAAGATGTTCTAGATGATTTGGGACAACAAGCTGACTTGATAAATCAAAATCTCAAGTTATTATATGAAGAACAACAAGCAGAGAAACGAGAAAGAGAAGAAAGAAGAAGAAGAAAACAGAAAAAGAAGGCCAAACAAATTCCAAAGTTTAACGTAGATATGTCAGCTCCAAATTTTTGGGATTTGGAAGAAGATTCAGAAGAAGTTACTGAAGAAGCAGCTAAGTCAAGTACAGAAGAAAGAACTTCCATGGATACTGGTAAACTCACCAGTAGTTCCAAACCATCATATAAAATAGATAAACCTTTTGAATCAAAAAAGGAAGTCATGACATTAGAGCAAGCTGCGATAAAGTTCCCATCTTTTATTCTGCCATCTATAAAAAATCAGAATAAGGCCCATATTCTGAAAGAAGCTGTAAAATATCTTAGAATCGAAGAAGATTTGTTCTCAACAAATGCAAGTGCCTATGTTTTAGATCTTGATAATTCATCTAATCGAGGTGAATCTATTAGGATTTGGATAGGATCATTATATGAAATGCAAGTCACTACAAAATTGAACAATTTGTCTATCATGATTCTAGCTGAAAAAAGAATGGCAGGAGTTGTTTTTGATTGGTGGATGGGAGGATCAGACGCAGAAAGATTAGCAGTCATGAATGCTGGTTTGTCCACATAAGAAATTTTGTTGAAAACACAATTTGTGCCAGAACCAGTAGATGAGAAAAAACAGCTTTTAACTGATCTCAGCCGTATGGAATTGAAAGACCTAAAGTATTTAGATCAGTTTGGTAAAGATTTCATGGCTAAAGTCTTTAAAGCTAATCTTTTTAATGATGTTGCTCAAAAAATTGCATTTCTGTCAAAGTTACCAGGCAATTTGGGAGATTTGATAATGAAAGATCTGGAAATACAAATGAAAGGTCTAGATCAAATCTATTGGGTTGATCTTCTGTTCCGAGTCTCAGAAAAGGTCAAGTATTTATGTTGGCAGAAGAAAGCGCACGACATTACTCCAAGTTCAGATGTTTGCAGAGTAGTATTGCCATGGACGCCTTTTAAGTCGAAGAAGAAATCCAAAAGGTATGGCAAATACAAACCCAAAAGAATATCAAACCCAAAAAGGCCTTTTAGAAAGTTTAGATTTTTGAAAAAGAGAAACAAGCCCAGAAACAATTGTTGTTTCATTTGTAAAAAAGGACACTTTGCTAGAAAATGCCTTCAAAAATCATCTAGTAAACTCAAAGCTTGTGTAGATATTGAAGAGTTTCAGGATGATTGGTTTGTGGTAGAGTCAGATGAAGAAATTTCTGATGTATATATCCTCACAGAAGTTTCAGATTTTGAAGATGAAAATGAGTTTGTATAGAAAATGAATATCTATCCGTCTAGTTCAGATTTTTCTAGTGATCAGCATTATAGTGCCATAGAGAGTTCTTCAGAGGTTGAAACCACAAGTGAGACAGAATATGATTCAGATGATGAATCAGCAAGCGAAGAATCGTTCAGAAGAGACAAACGTAAGCAACCTGTAGTACCTTTATCTCAGTTCAATTCTTTCTATCCATATGAAAAAAGGATAACGCCATCAACCAGTTTGCCACAAGTAGAGTCTCAAAGAGAAGAACAAAATACTTTGTTAAAAAAGGTTGTTAAGACAGACAGTTTGATTTATATTCCAGTGCAAGTGCAAGTAAAAGGTCAATGGATTTCTGTAGATGCATTTGTAGACACTGGAGGGTCTAACAATCTAGCAAGACCTTCTCTTTTTAAACCTTTGTGGAAACCGTTGAAAAATATATTAGTCTCAGAAACAATTGGAGGATCTGTTTAGCTCACACTCGATGTAGACAATATTTCTTTAAAAGTTGGAGGGAGTATTATAAAAATTTCAGCAATTCAGCATTATGACCCTTCAGCTAGTCTGATGTTAGGCATGCCATTCATAAACTCTGTGCTACATGTCACTATCAGCCAAGATAAGCTGATAATAAATTTGAAGCAAAAGGCTATATCAGTACCTAGATTAAGTATGGCAAATTTTGAAGCCAGGTATGAAAATAGTCAAAAAAGAGTAGGAACTAGAAAGCCGGTAAAAGATTCAGATGACTGGCAAGAAGTCCTACAGTTTTATGAAGCTAGAGCAGAAAATAAAACAAAACAGCTAGCATGCATTGACATAGATTGGTCTACAGAGCAGAAACACATTTACCAGAGACTTCTAAAGAGTTGCTCGGACAATCCTCAGTAATTTTGGGCAATTGAAAGTTCGATGCAAGAAATAATCACTTTGCATGACAATGGAGTTAAGGGAAAGCTGATTCCATGCACACCATCCGATGAACAAGAAATTAAAAATCAAATTCACGAATTACTAAAATTGCAGTTGATCGAACCAAGTGAATCTCATTATTCATGTTCTGCATTCTTAGTAAGAAATCATTCTGAGATTGTAAGAGGAAAACCAAGAATGGTTATCAATTATAAACCTCTTAATACTATCACTCAGAATTTCAACTACCCATTGCCAAGGCCAGAAGTTATTATGCAGAAAATTCAGCGCAGCAAAGTGTTTAGCAAATTTGACATGAAGTCAGGGTACTATCAAATCCAGATCCAACCAGAAGACAAACACAAAACAGCTTTCATATGTCCAGCAGGTTTTTATCAGTGGAAAGTTGTTCCGTTCGGCCTGAAGAATGCTCCAACCTTTTTTCAAAGAAGGATGGATTATATTTTTTCTAAATATGATTTCATAGTTACATATATAGACGATATATTAGTTCACAGTCCTGATGTACAGACTCACTTAAAGCATTTAGAAATTTTTCTTGAAGAAGTTAGAAGACATGGAATTGTTCTGTCAGAGAAAAAAATGTCCTTGTTTCAGGATAATATTGATTTTTTGGGGATTAATGTTGTTAATGGTGCTATTAAAATGCAGCCCCATGTGCTAACAAAGTTAACACAATTTCCTGATGAATTGAAGGACAAAAAGACAATTCAAAGATTTCTTGGAGTTTTGAATTATCTCCACAAATATATCCCAAATCTATCAGAGAAGACAGCTCCGATTAGAAGACACATAAATCAAGGATGGTCTGAAGAGGCTACTGAAGCGGTGAAGAAGCTTAAAGAAGAATGTCAGCGTTTACCACGACTTCAGCCACCAGGTGAAGGTTTACTTATTTTGCAAACTGATGCTTCACTTGATTTTTTGGCAGCTGTACTATTAGAACAAAGAAAGAACAATGAGGGAGAAGTTGAAGAAAATTTGTGTGGATATGCTTATGGGGAATTTACGTCAAGCTAGACAAATTACTTCATAGATGAAAAGGAGACGTTAGCTATATTCAATGGAATTCAACGTTTTGAGGTATATCTCACCCCAGTAAAGTTTTTAATTAGAACAGACTCCAGAAATTTTAAATATTTTCTGTCTACCAAGATTTCAAGGCAGATTGCAAAAGGTAGAATTTTAACTTGGCAAATCTGGTTTCAGCAGTTCGAGTTTGAAGTTGAGTGGATTCCAGGAAATTCAAATTTCTTGACAAATTCCTTGACCAGAGATATGAAAAGATGTATATAACCTGTAAATATTCAGTTTTTGAGATTCCGGGAAAAGGACCCGAAGATGATAGTTTTGCTACATTTGTAGATAGGTTCAGAATTTTGGAAAGTCATGCCAGTTTTTTAACAGATGAAATTAAAAAAGTGGTCGGTTTCAGACTCAGAAGAAATATGTGGATTAGAAAGTGTCAGGCGTGGCAGTCAAAGAACTTAGGCATTTCCCTAGGCCTAGACGATAATTTGGTAAAAGTTTTTTCTTTGCCAAATATGAAAGTTAAGCTTTTCTTCAGGAGCTTAAGCGATTTATGGTCTAGTGTCTACACAAAAGAAATGATCTGGACACTCAGAATTTTGAATTATTATCAGATCATAGGAGGTGTCGATTTTGCACTCAGTCTGTATACAGGTGCCAAGGTTATAGATTTAGAAGAAATTCCCATGACAAATTAAATGATAAAGTATTTGGTGTCACTTAAAATTCCTGATATTTTTGAAGAACTAGAAGCGGCTTTCCTCCAAAGGATCGATGAAAATTATGCCAATACTAATTCTTTCCCTCAATATGAGATTTTTGAAAATTTTGCAGATTGGGAGATCAGAGGAGGAGAATGTCAAAAGATTCAAGTTACCAGAGTATCCCAGTGTATACAAAGAACCGTGCAGTATTTGAAAACATTTGCCTATCCCTGGGATTTTCACAGTCTAAGAATCAGAGATAATATTGAGCCAAATCCATTTGCTCAAATTTTTAGTCATGAAAGGATTGGCAGTACTGAAACTGGTAACAATCAAGAATTAATTAAACAGCATGCTGAATGGTTCCATGAATTTGGAAATTTGAGACTGGTAGAAAAATTGCAGATTTTAAATAAACTTGATGGACTACAAGGACAGCCTAAAGCATTAAAGTTTATAATCAATCAGAAGGCACTAATAACAATCTCAGTCTTATCTCCAAACTGGAACAATAATGTCATCCACTTGATCAGTTTAATGATTTCGAAAAAGATATGCACATCAATAATTTTTGAACTTGGATGGCAGCGTAAAGATGTTCTAAATGAAAATTGTCGGTTGTGGATTCAGCACGCCATTGAAAGCTTCACTAACATGTTCCAGATTTTTAAGTGGGAATTATTAGATGGAATCAAGCTGGCAGTACAGAGATCGCCTGCAACCCGAAACGCTTTTAAAAGATTCGTTTCTTGATATTGAAGTTAGTGCTCTTCCGTTCCTAAATAAATGGGAAAATCAAGAATTGATGCATACCTCTCAGCAACTGGGCCTACAGAAGATTAAGACGAATCTCAGCACAGGAGAATCATCATCAACAGCATCTCGCTGGACAGCAATAATGCAGCAAAAAGAAAAAGGAGAAATGACAAATGCACAAGATCCTAATGAAGGAATCGATGAACAGTATAACCGACTCATGAACAGATACCACCGTCAACTTTTGGATGAGTACGAACCCTCTTCGGGATCGTCAGAAGAAGACTTGTGGGAGACAAGAAGTCCGACATGGTAGAATCTTCGTCAGCACTGTGATAATGTTGGTCACATGTTGTGACAAGATTCCTTTGTACAGGAAAAGTTGAGCAGACGCCGTCGGTGGAAAAAGATACCGACAGGACCCTCAATTATTTTCCTTTTGACGTCAGAAGTTAGATAGGATTAGCTAGTCTTGTGTCTATTTAAGAGAATGCTCGACACTCAAATGGATCATCCTGATCAGTCGAGACTTGGGATTGTAATACGCATTGTAAATTTTCCTTTTTTTGATTAATATGGAAGCCTACTCGGCCGCCTGTCTGAGGATAGTTCATGTAATCCAAAAGAGGTTTGAGTTGTAAGGTGCTTGAGTGAAGACCCATGGAGAGAGGTCGTGTGGAGACTCGCGCATGATTGCCTGAGGATTGGATATCCGTCTACAGATTTGTCTGTCGAAATAAAGCTTTATCTTTAAGGTTAGTTCTCTACTGCTCTACTGGTCAGTGCCCCTATTTGTTTAGAATAATAATAATATATTTTTTCTTTTTTTGCTTTTTACATAACGTACATTTTGATACAATTATGAAGACCGAACTTAGTTACATTCTCCAACAAGTTTGACCTTGTTTTTGACTGAAAAGATTAGATGTATCTCTTGTTTGACTAAACAATTTCTCTAAGGAAAAGGTTGTTGGGTTTTTCCCTAATGTGGGTTTTCCTAGGGTAAAATATTGGTGTCTCTTGTTTGGTTCTCTTTATGTTCCTATTGTCATAAATGTTACTGTTGATGTCTTTTGTGTAATTTCTTAATGATGAATGAAAAATATGAAAAGGATTAAATCATTAGAAGTAATTATTGTTTTAGAAGATCTATGAAAAATCGATAGGGTTGAAACCTCACATTACTCTATCCAAGATGAAACATGGTTCATTATAAAAAGCAATTAGAAAAAAGTTAAAATCAACTGCACATTAAAGCCTCACATCAAATACGTCATATAAAAAATGTACCTCCAAGTCTCCATTAGGGTCCAAGGATATGATATAGAGATGAAATCCAAGGGGAGAGCTCCTTAATCCTTGAAATCCCAACCATTAAAATGGAAAAAGAGCTCCTCTTTATCGAGTGAGTCTCTTCTCTCACACACTAAAATATTATTGTCTTTTATCTAACTCCATGACAAGTCAAACACATGTTATAATGATGGAGTATTTAACTCTCTCCTAAAACCATTGTTGACCATGTCACAACATGTGGAAGATAGCCTCTCCAAGACAATTCATACCCATCTAAAATAGTAGTAATATGCACCAAATAATGCTAATTTAGGGGTGCACCACCTAAAATAGGCATTAAACCAAGTCAAATGCCAAACATCCACATGAATTGTGCCATCCAAGAATGGGCATGCATGCAACCATTACACATGTGTGAATTTGAAGGCAACCAACTCCATGGATGAATGTGCAAGATGCCAAGTGGATGTAGCATCCCACGAGTAAAGATATAGTCAAAATCCAAAATAACGGGTGGACCATTTCCATAAAGCAAAAGCAAATCCAAGGAGATAAGGGCGAATTAGGGCGTTGACCATGACCAAATTCCATGAAATAATAAAATATCTCTTGGAATAGCAAGAAATGCCTCCACAAGTGCACCCTCCAAGAATATCCAAAAATAAAAATAAGAAACCTTCCACATGTGTGCCCTTGAAGAGTAACCTTCAAAAATAGAAAAGAGACCAAGTAAAAGAGCATGTTAAGTCACACATGTGATCCTCCTCATGTGTCGCATAGCTCCCAATAAAACCTCCATAACCAACCCCAAATAAAATAATATATAATGCTGAGTCAAAGAGGTTAGGGCGCTCTCCAATGAAGGTCAAAATATGTCACGTGTAGTTGGAATATCCATGCAAATAAAGGTGAGAGAAAACCTAGGAGAGATGTGCCCTAGAAAATGTGCTATATAGCTATCTCAACCACTCAACAACTCATAAAATATTTTCCACGTTAAGTGTGCTCGAGCAGAGTGTGCTAAGGTGGTTAGAACTCATTAATGAAATAATTCTTCGTATGCCATGTCATGCAATTATCCAACCAACCCAAGAGAAATGTGCCAACTTCTCAAGAAGCAAATAATATGTTACATGCCTTGAAAACCATGCCCAAGAAGGGGGTGGTGCCACTAAATAGCTTCAAACAAGTTGAAATAGTCACTCCAAGTGTAAAAAGGAAGCATATAAAAAATAGGGTGCCAAAGCTATTAACCTTTATTTAGATAAATTAGATTAATTTAGCCATTGAACAGTTAAATCAACCACAAGATGTGTGCACAAAGGTTAATGTTCAAATAATCCTCCTCCCAATTAGTCACCAACATATTAAATCACCAGGAACATGTGTACCAATGAGGGTTTCACTTCGATAGTGTTGTACCATAGAAATGAAAGATATTCTTCCTAACAAAATGCCTTCACGATAACAACAAAACATAAAGTCCAACCTAAAGTGCACCACCACTAAAGGATTCTTAAATCAAAATATCCATCAAAAGTTAGGAAAATGGTTAGATCACTCTCAAATTATAATGTAATACCCTCTTTCTAAATCAAACTCAAGAATTAACATATCAATGGCGATAATAATATCATGAAATGTATTCCTTCGTATGTGATGTCTAACAAACGTGCATTATTAAGTTCACCTATAAACGCGCATTTTAAGTTCACCTAGGAAAATCCCACGAAGGAAACATGGATCATCTCACCACAACAACATCATAAGAGAAAGGACATGACTAAAGGTTAACCCATCCAACCATCAAGTGTGTGCCCCATCACACATTTAGTGTATAAGAACAATTGTCCTAGTGATACCAACATTATACATCAAGAAACCAAGTCAATAAGATGTTGATTTTACTAGTATAACAAGACTAGTATAGTTTTTCACAATTGATAACTACTTCTAATGATATAACTAGTCCTTTCTTTATATTCCAATCATCAAGTAGCTATACATGAAAAAATTCAACCATTCAATAGAGCAGTAAAGAAATCACAGTAAACTTTAAACAATAGACAAGAGACACCAAGAATTAGGCTCTTAGCCAAGGCAAAACCCACAAGGGGAAAACCCAATCAATCTTTCCTTATGAGAGAGAGAATTTTGTTTATCAATAGTACATCAAGAATATTCCAAATTTGACCTCAAATTGTCCAAGTCAAAACCAGTCAAAGATGAGAGAGAAATTCAACTTTTGGTTAAAGCCAAGTTTGCAACAATAAGGGCTGAATTTCGACCCGTGGAAGACAATCCAGCCTCAGTCAACGGATCATGAAATCTTTGGTCAAATGCCTCAGTCAAACTCTGCGGTCAACTCAGGTCAACTAGCTAGAAATAGGACAACAGTTCGGTCAAATCATGTCAATGAGTGTTTGCAACTTTTCAGCCCCCTTGAATAGTTAAAAACTCGGTCAAAAAAACCAACCATCCCAAGTCAATGAAAGTCAAATAGAGAGAAATATGCTGGTCAACGCAGAGAAGAAAATCTCTTTTTACTCCTTCGCACGTGTGAGTAGACTCTTGTAATTTCAGATCAAATTGATGCATGATGTGATGGTCCAAATGAGGCTCAATGAACTCATATTTATGTGTTTGAGGAGGTGCCTTTTCTCACTTGTGGGGTTGACATGTCCTTCTTGTGGCCGACTTGGTCAAAGTAAAAAATTTGAATTGTCTTCAATTGCCAATGAAAATACCGACCACAACTACCCACTTTTTTCAACATAGGAAACATCAACACTGTCATGAAACATCTAATTCCTAACACCATATTCTAACCCCTTGGGGGGCCACAACCATCATCCATATCCAAGATAAGCATATATACCAAACAACCATAATGAGATAGTATGCTCCACATCCATCAAAAGTGCAATCAAGGGGTGATTAACAAGGCAAGCATATGTGAGAAGACCACCAAGCAACATGCATAATGACCATTCAACTAAGGGGAAGTGAGACTCCCCTAATCAAAGATCTTCATTAAGTGATCAGCTGCAATGAAGATGTATTCCTCGAGTCGGCCCAATGTTCAAGAATACCAACAACAAGTTTCCTTCAATGCGATGAAAATCACAAGATAGAGCCTCATACAATTTAAGTTGTAACAGGGTGTATGATTTTTTTTGCAATGGGTAGAGGTTTTGGAAATGAAAGTTACTAAATTTCAAGAGACAGGGAAACACATGCATTAAAGAAATTAAAAAATATGTAAAATAGGAAAAATTACAAAAACTATAGCTATCAATATTTATGTATATTATAGTTGAAACACCATGAAAATTCATACCTAGTTGACAATACTAGTAGAAAAATAAATTTTGTTTCATATATGAGAGAGGTAGAGTAAACTATGACCTAGCCTATACATTAAAAAGACACTAGATGTCAAGATCATCAATCCATACATTGTTAAATCTACAAGCTTTTATACAAATCTTTCCCTGCATGTCTACATCCATATAAGAAATATTTTTTTTGGGAATCCCCATTGACAAAATTAAGAATTTTTTATAACAAGAATCATGGCTGTGAAACATTTCCTTGCTATACTTGTTTTCAAGGTACAGTTAAAGGCATCTTCCACGATACTCTCATTATTTCCAGGATCTTTACCATTTCTAGGGTGTTTCCTCGTGAGAAAATCTCCCTTGCCAAGTTCCTTCGTCCTGCAACATAACCTTTGATTTAAGGTTGAAAATTTTCTAATTGTTCTAAGGCTTGAAGCTTCTTAATTCCCAAACTTAGATTGCAGTGCGACCTACCATTATCACACACACAAACACCTATGAATTGATGGGCTAACTTGGGACACGTTACTTCCCCTTGGGTGCTGGAAACACCTAATAGGGCTATCCATCTAACCATCCATAACATAAGGAGGTAACCTGTTAATGAGACTTGATCTAGTTAGGCATTTGAAGGTGAGCTTTGTGTGAACTTTGAAGTATTATTGTGCCCCCAACATTAGGTACTGTCCACTATGATTCATGTATGGTTATTGTCCCTAGTGGTTGGTGATTTTTCCCTTGATCTTGAGAGGGTTTTTTAGGTGGTATTAGCAAGACAACTGAGGCATTTGGAGACATGATTATCACTACATCCAACAACATACCAGAGGCTATTTTACACCTTTTGAAGAGTAGATATGACCTTGTTGATGTAGTGTTTTCCACCTAGAGCAGAGTGTTGGGCTACTTGATGATTACACACGCTACTTGGCACTTTGAGGTACCCCTAGATGCTGAAATGTTAAGCTTGTGAGGCTTGGTGTTGGATTTATAGATGGATGTCCCCAATGGATCCAAGATGCCTCGAGGCTGGCCTTGACATTGTTTGATGGATGTTACTTGTTCCAAAGCTCGAATGATGATGGTTATCCTTGTGATGACCGAGGAGGGCTTGCACATCACTCTTTGCCTTCAATGCTTGAATAGAATAATGCCACGTCATCCCTCTTTCCCGTTAGAGGGTGATTGTGGGCACCATGGGGATGACATCTTGGTTTAGAGGCATTCGCATGGGCATGGAGCCACTTCTTAGAATATGGAGGACTCGTTAATGTACTTGGTACTTAACTATGGCATTTAAAGCTCATTTGAAGGATGGCGTCATAGTGGAGGTGGCATTTTCTCTCACACATGTGAGCTTTTTGGTACCTTTTGTTATGTTTTGGAGCTATGCAGTTGGCTTGTAACATCTCTCTTATGGAACACTCAAAGTAAACTTGTAATTATGGTTTTTTACTTGTATTATTGTAGACATGAGGGAGATAAGTCTCATATAAATAAAGACTCCCCTCATTTTAACTTTTCATCATCACACATTACATTGTCTTCTCTCCAATGGGAAAGATGTGGTCTTTTATTGTGTGATTTTCTTGTGGATTTGATCTTTTGTATGGATATGTTATTTTGGGATTGAAAGAAGTGCTTCTTTGGAGGGTTTCGTAAGTTTAATGTTTTATCACTGATATAATGCATATTGAATGTATGAGTAGGGTTTTTATTTATGCCATGATTAAATGCTTAATTATTATTGAAATATTGCTACATCATTGCATGCAAAATATTTTGCCTTTAGGCCTGTAGGGAAACTATGAATGTGCATTCCATATATCTAATTTCTCCCTTCACAAAAGTAATAGTTAGGGTTTTAAAAGATGATGCTCTAGCCACCCACCTAACTCCATCAAAGTCTTTACCTTGAAATTTAGCCCTAAAAGACTCCATTAAATCCTAGTAGGATAAGGCACTAATCATTGATGTGTTGATCATTCATAATTTTTTATTAAATTTCATCTTCTCGCATTCCTAGACGTCTAGGGTTATCCGCTAAGGTTTGTAGGGTAGATTTATGCATAAAAGTGAATTTTGATTGGATGTTTGTGGCTTATAATTTAGGAATTGCATCTATAAATTAAATAAAGGCAAAATATAGCATAGGGCATGGTTAATCTTCCGTATTTAGGGTTGATGCCATCCTTCTTTTGCTGTTTATGCATACCTAACAACAATAGAAATCATCTTCCCAACCTAACCCTAATCTCTATTGGGAGGCCTCTGTTCACTTGTTGTTACTTATCATTAGGAGGACTTTTCCTTAACTACTATATGGCAACATCGTGCATCTTCTTATTGCTTAACTATTAAGCCCTAACTTATAGCAACCTTATCTTTGGTCTAGGCATAGAGTATTTGAACCTTAGTATAGAACATTTAGGCCTTGTCGACACTATATCCAATATTATAGACCTCTCATTCATAATCCTGAGCCATAGTATTAGAACATCCTTTAGGTGATCTAGGGAAGCCTTCATTGTGGTTGAATATCACTAAAGAGCAAGAGAAAGGTTGTTGAGGTGATAGGGGCAACCATTTCCCTTGTTGCCACAATGTCTAGCCTCACCTAATGAGGCTTTGCACCAAGGCTGCTAGATTTTACGAAAACATTTTTGGCATCTTTGCCAGGGAGGAGTTGAGTCCACCTCCTCGAGATCCAAAGTCCATGCTTCAATGGTTTTTGATGAGAGTATCCCAAATCTTATGTTTACACTTAAAACCTTTCATTTGACGACTCCTATAGCTAAATCCCCTTCCTTGTTCCTTGGTAGTAGGCTAAAAGGAGCCATTGCTCCTAGAAAGAGAAGAACTACTTGTAAGACTACTGCTTCTTGAACCCCAAAGAGGTCAAGTCAAGAGAATCCTCAACCTAGATGAAGAAGTTGAGGACCCTCCTATTATATTGCAATCATGTACTATAACTGAAGCATGCACTTATCTTGTTGTCCTTGGTAATCAATAATCTCACATTACACAATTGTATGCTTGACTTAGATGCTTCAGCAAATGTCATGCTTTTAAGAGTCAAGAACCTATTGGAGATGCAAATCACTAGGACCTACAGGAATGTGTGTGGATTTAACTCAAAGTGCATACTAATGCATTGTCTAATCAAGGATGTCAAGGTATCTTTGGCTGTTAAAAAACATATTTGTGTTAATGGACATAGTAGTAATAGATATACTTGATGCTTGGGGCATGCTCCTATCAAGAAAATGGTCAACATCTATTGGTGGGCATTTCCAAATTGATCTATTATAAGCTACAATACCTGCCACAGATGGGAAACCATTCATCCTATATCGAGAGCCACACATGGCTGAGCCTTTCCCTCTCCCTAGTCATCCAAGTAGGGTAGAAGGCAATGCTCATCTTTTAAAACTGCAAGTGGGATTGAAGCACTTTGAACCAAAGATTCTTGGAAGACCTAAGGTGGTTGATGAAGTAGGAGGGAATCTATGTCAAGTAAAGTCAGTGCCTCCTCCAGAAGTAAAAGATAGACATACCAAAACAATAAAAGAAGCAATGGGTCTAGAAGCAAGGAAAGGATTTCCAAGTCGAAGATCTAGTGCTTGTGGGTGATGACCCTTGTCCATATAAGGTCCACAGTAAAGTAGCTATAGGTTACTTTTAGATAGCCAACCTTGATGGGGACCCCTTGTCATCACTTGTAGAAGGTAAGCGCCTCACCTCTTTTAGTGGAACCTAATGCATTCATAATTAGATAGTTGTGCTGCATTTATGTGTCTTTCATTTTTGGTGTGCATCTTACATTTGATGTTGTCAATGCTAACGTGTATGCATAACAGATAGATATCATGCATTGTTTTAGCTAACATTTCATTTTAGTATTATTTTTATCCTATATCGCAAAAGGTAACGATCAACACCTTGCTCTATTGCTATCAACAACTTGCTGTGAGTGTATAGGTAATAGGTCTATGAAACCCCAGGGATGTTAGAGTTCTCATGCACTCGTTCTAGCACATGGATCATGTGCTCTACGATGAGCACATGTTCTCGAGTTGGAGCCAGATGTTACCCACCAAAAAGTAGGTAACCCACAAGAGAAAATTTTTCTTCTCCTTGGCTAGCCAACCAACCAACACCCTATTTTTTCAACACATACATAATGGAAAGATCCCCCACTTGTTGCTCCAGGGAGATCTATCTCCCATCCGACATTCCTTCTTGAAGGAAGGTGGGTCATCCATCGGAAGGTACTTTAACCATTTTGCCCTCATGTGTTTTCACTTAATGTTATGGGCATAAAAATATGGATTGATGGGAAAACTAGATGATTGACCAATCTTGATTGTATTCTTGTTCCCTCACTTCACTTGGGAGGTTAGGCTTTGACTCTAGTCTAGTTGGACCATGGTTGACTTGTTCCCTCACTTCACCTGGGAGGTTAGGCTTTTACTCTAGTCCAGTTGGACCAACTCTGAGGGCTTAGAATTTTAGGAAGGCACCTCTGGGGAGGATTTGATTGAAGTAGTGTGTCCATGATATTCCATATTCTATTTTCCATCCTTCACATTATTCCGTCTCCATTCTTTGGGTTGTTTGCCATTGGTCAAATTTTTTTTCCATGGAGGTTGATGTAGCTAAAAGAAAGATAAAAGGATAAGAAAGGCACATTGAAGGAAAAAAACGATACAATGCAAAAGATGGTTGGGACGTTTGATTAGCGTGTGGGCAAACGCCTAGCATGAGCTCTACCCCATCATTAACCACCACCTGGTTCCTCAAGCACATGATGGTCCATCCATTTAAGGGAACTCTTGTATTGTTCCAACCCTAATTAGCAAGCTTGGGTTCCTAACTTATTCTAATGCCCTAAATCAACATTTAACCCGATAACATAATTTAATTGAATAGAATCTAATGCCCTAAATTGACAATTAACCCAATAACATAATTTAGTTGAATCTAATGCCCTATATTGACAATTAACCAGATAAGAAATTTTAATGCCCTAAATTTAAGAATCAACTAGACAATCAATTTTAACAAGAATTTAACAATTTAAATGCAGAAAAATACTTGGAAATCCGTTTGAAGGCATTTCTGGTTTGTTGTTGCTCCCAATCCTGCTACAAAACTGACCGATTTCTTCCCAGCCTATCCGAGATCAACCTATCCAAAAGACTTCAAAATTGAGGTCTTCTGGCCCTTGTGTCCAAAGCTCCAATAACAATTAAGTCTCTATCTTCCTCTCTGCCTGTGACTTTCTCAGATTTTCCTTCTCTGTCTGTGAAAGACTCCGAAAAAAACTCCCCCTTCTATGCCCTCTTCGTCTTCCTTTTAACCCCAAACTGTCACCACCTTCCCCTCCACCGCTCAGTCAGAGGTTCAACAAACCCTGACCTCCACAATGCTCTTTCATTTAGAGGCGGCCACCTTTATTATTAGAGATGGTCTAAGTTGAAATTTAGGAGACAAGTCTTATGAGCGATGGTCACTTTTATTCAAGTTATAACTCTTATTTATTGTATTTAATTATAAATTAATTAATTCTCTACTATAATTATAGATTTACTTTATTTACTTTAATAATTAAAATTAAATAAATTAATTCATAAACCTTGTATTTACTTTTTTTTTTTGAATGAGCAATATATTATATATATAATATGATTATATATAATATGATGGTGGTATACATATCAAATACACCACTCAATATATTCATTATATTTGGGTGAGTTATGAATTTACTTAGATAATCAATTCATTACCCTAAACTTAGACATTTTTATGTATATTAGTGCAGTACATGCATATGTGGCTATCATATGTATGTCTCGTATGCATGCTAGTGTCCTGATGCTCCCTTAAATTCGAGATGGGTCATTACAGTGATTCACCCAAATTAAAGCAAATCATAAAGAAGTATAAGGTGCACTAAAGGGGTGGAAAAAGTAGGCCAAGGATGTTGGAACTCCATTAGCTGGTCTTTTAACTCCATTAGTCATAAAGTCTTTCCCACTCCACTACCACCATTCTCACACACGCTTATGAATTGATGGTCTAACTTGGGATATGTTACTTACCCTTATTTCCTCTTTATAGGGTGACTTTGTCCTTCCAAAAGGATCCAAGGGATGAGATTTACCCTTGCTCCTTGAAGATCAATGGCCACGATCTAATCTTTTGTTGACTTTGCACTTTTCAATTGTTACAAAGTGTAACGTTAGGAAATAATTAAATTTTAATTAACTATGGCTGAGTGAATTGATCTGAGATTTCTGCATTCCTTGACACCTGGGCGAGTGCAGAATCACCTTCTGCTCTACTCCATTCATCACCCCCTCTTAGATAGCAAGGTGTTTTGCACAACTCCTAACTTGTCTTTGAACTAGACAAACTTTCCCTTCATCAATGCCTTGGTTAGAATGTCTGCTACCTGCTCTTTTGTTGGGATGTACTGGAGTCTAACTGTACCTCTCTGCATACAGTCTCTAATGTGGTGATATCGAATGTTAGTTTGGTTTGAGTGATCATGAATCACTGGATTTCCAGAGATCTTCATGCAACTCTGGTTGTCACAGTGGATCACTGTAGGCTCTAGCTCTTGCCCAAATAATCCTACAAGCATCTTCCTTATCCAAATGGCCTTGAATGCTGCTGGACCGACAACTAAATACTCTTCCTTTCCTCAGCTCATTGTAGTTGATCTCTGCTTCCTATTGAGATAGGAAACAACTACTAATCCAATATTGAAGACACAGTGCGAAGTGCTTGTCTTGTCTGTGGAGCTACCTACCTAGTCTGCATTTGTGAAGCCCTACAACTTCAGTCCATTTGCTTGTGTATACTATAGTCCAAACTCAATGGTGCCCTTGAGATACCACAAAACATGTTTTGCAGCAACCCAATGAACTTTCTTGGGCTCAACCATAAACTGACTAAGAGAGTTTATTGCAAAACAAATGTCAGGTCATATGTTCACCAAGTACATAAGCGACTTAATCAACTGCGTGTAAAGCGCAGTGTTCACTGACTCCGACTTGAATGTATCCACTTTCCTCTAGTTTGTGACTAGAGGCATAGACATGGCCTATAGTCCTGCATACCAAATCTCCTCCGGATCTCAATGGTGTACTTGCCTTGCCCTAGGAAGATCTCTCTATCCCCCTGCCAAACCTCCAATCCAAGGAAATAGTGCATAAGCCCTATATCTTTCGTCTCAAACTCACATGCAAGATCTCTCTTGCACTCTTGGATAAATTTCTTTGACCTTTTCATGAACAAATCATCAACGTATAGTACTAGAATGAGCACTCCACCTCCTACAAATGATGTAGTAGAGGTTTGAATTCACCTCACTATTTGTGAAGCCCAATCCCTGTAGATAGCTGTCAATGCAAGCATACCATGTCCGTGGAGCCTTCTTGAGCCCATACAGAGCCCTCTTCAACTTGCACAAATATGTCTCCCTCTATGTACCTCGAACCCCTCTATTTTCTCAATATAGATCTCCTCCTCAACAACTTTGTTGAGGAATGTTGTCTTTACGTCCATCTAGTGGATCCTCCACCCCATCTGTGCTGCAATTGATATCACTGTGTTGATGGACGAGTATCTGGCCAATGGGGTGAATGTCTCGTCATAATCTATGCCCTCCTTTCGTGAGAAGCCCTTGGCCACAAATCTTGCCTTGAATTTCTCAATGCTCCCATCAACTCCATGCTTGATCTTATAGATCTAGCATGAGCCCACCACTGATTTTCACTCTGGCCTCGATACCACATCCCAAACATTATTCTTCATGATGGAGGCATACTCATCCACCATGGCATCTCTCAACACTTGCTGCATAGCTACTACATAGTAGCTGGAAGGCTCAACCTCCAAAACTCTGTCATGAGGACCATATACTCTGTGTACCGATGTGGTGGTTTGCTCTCTTGAGCTGAAGTCTTAGGAGCTCCGACTTGTTCCTGAGCCTCTTCCTCCATTTCGTCCTCCTTTTCCCTGTGCTTGGAGTCATAGGGTGATAGGGATGCTCTTGCTCCTCCTCGTGTGTCTAACTCGGCTTCGTGCTTCTTGAACTGCCCACCATATTGTTTTACTGTTGTTCGAGGAACCCGCTGAGTTTCATGCTTGGGAGCCTATTGGTCCTTGCCATGTATTGAAATCAACTCATTGTCAAAGGACTTCCTTATATCCATTTTTGTTGGAAAATCGGAAAGGCAGCAAGATTTTCTCTTGTTGATAATTACTTGTGATTTCCTTAATTTATTATCTTTTTTATGTTTTTTGTTTGTTTGTTTGTTTGTTTTCTCTATCTTAGTTCATTAAGCAATTACCAAAACCAAAACACGAAGATCAAGGACACCAGATGTAGGCGCATAAACGGGGCAAACCCTCTATATAGAGGAAAACCTAGTCAAGGACTCTTCCTTAAGTAATTCAAATTAGATAGACCAAGACCCTAGACCAACATGCCTTCCTCCTCCACCAAGTCAGCGCTTAAACTATTCTTCCAACATTCAAAGATCAATTGCAATGATACTGCATCAACCCTGCTTCAATACTGCATCAAGGACAATTTTTTGACCCTACTGCATCAGAATTTCAGCCCAGCTTCAAGATTGCAATTTCGGCCCTCCAACAACTTTAGCTCCTTCGCACGTGTGAGACAATAGAGGGAGAATTTCAACTTCCTTAGCAAAATAATGACCTCCTCCTTTGCTAGCCCTTTCCTTCTTCCTTCTTGAATTTTACACTTTTATTGCTTTCAGCTACTGCAATTTGCACTTGTGTGAGACGATCTTCCAAATAAGTCGAGTTGCTCCAATATATAGTTGGTGAGGTCAAATTGCCTTGTTGAGGTCGACTTGTCCTTCCTTGAGGCTGACTTGGTGGAGGAGGCCTAATTGACCTATTATACATTAAAATAATTTTCTTTCTTGACAAATAATTCCTAAGAAGGGTTCTTTACATTATGACATGGACAAGAACACTTGACATAAACCCCAGAAGCCTTCAATGGAGGCTTTGACCTAAAAACAATTGACCCAAGCATGAAACCCATGCTTTAATAAGTCATTTTATTTAATAATAAAATTTCTTTTTCTTTCTTTTGATAAATATATTCAAATACAATTATGAAAACCGACACTAGTTACATTTTTCAACACTCCCTTTTAACTAGGGAGGTATTCATAATTACCTATATCTATAAAGGTACATGGAAAATCTCAAAATGAACTACGAAGAGTTCAACACACTTAGTGCCACAGACTAGATTCTTGACCAGGGTAATCTATCTGGGTGGGACTAAGATGTGGACTAGCTTTCAACCAGTCTAAGTACCATCAGGCTTACTAGCTAACCATCAACCCAGGGATCTAGGTGCGTATCCAAGGTCAGAGCTCTAAGACCAACACCACCCTCCCTCTTCGGGATCTAGACATCAACACATAGGCCGACCCGATGTCCTCCCAAGCATCCTCCATTAGATGCTTCATCTCTCCATAATAAACTAGATATGTCGATTTGTCCAAGCATGCTTCCCAAGTGTTCGACCTTCTTTATGAAGAGATTTACCTCTTCAAACATAATCCCTATCGGTAATAAACTTTGAAATATACATATACAAGTAAACACAAACCTTTGGGGCTCTTAATCATCTTGATGCCACTTAGTTATTTATATTCAAATATTTAGAAGCTTTTCATTTCTTCAACAACAACAAGACATCCTCAATATATTGCATATCTATTCATTCTCTGATATCTTCTATAAGATATTCATCATGACTATCATAATATGCCTTCCCTCTCAGCTGGGGAGATGTATTCTTTTCTTCTAACCATGCTCCCTCTTAACTTGGGGAGATTAACCACTTCCTTCTTCTATAACATCGGAGAACCTTTCATGGCTTCATTCCTTTTTACAACATCAAGGTCATCTTATTCATATAACTTCATCATGTTTTATATGAACATCTTCAACATCTTGAAGATTATGTACCTGCAAAACTTCAATAGCAAGTACAACCAAATACGGATATATAGAAGCATGAAGTTAATTATGTCAATACAATGGAAGCATCAAAACATTCAAACTTTTGACATCAAATACTTGAACCTAGTTATGAGACACATATGCTAGAAATCAACTTCTTGCTAGGGTTTTGTCATAAACCCTAGACTTTATCGTCAAGACTTCGAGCAACTTAATCAAGATATTAGTCTGATTATATCTAGGGCCTCAATATTACTTTTAGAGATATATGACAGACTCTTTTATGATATATTGCAAACCCTGAAATCCATCTTCGAGATATAAAGCCTTAGATATTAGTTCTACAATGCATCTCAGGGATAAGCAATTTTAAGAATTTATATGTTAGACTCTACTAGGGTTTTTTGCAAACCCTAAATTTTATCAACAAAACTAATCATATTGGAAACAATATCATTATATCCTAGAATATCAATCTTCTGCTAAATTTTTGTTACAATTCCTAGAATTTACAAACTATGAGCATCTATAATTAGGTTAGCATACTCACATATACATATCTAGGATTTCATAATCATACTAGCATATCACAACAATATCTATTAGGTAAACCCAAGACACAAACATCAATACATGAAAATTAGGTATACAACAATTTCATTTAGACTAGGGCTTCGATTAGACTGAAATACACCTAGGGTTTCATTCCTAGAATCTTACTTATAAGGACTTTGTTCACAAACCCTAATTCACCAAACCCTAAATATCTAGGGTTTCAATACATAGCATAGACATTAACAACAAACCCTAAAGGGCTAGGGTTTTGAATCATAAAGATTCTTGTTAGGGTGATTAATCATTAGATTGAATCTACCCTCATTGTATTATTATTCTTGTGGAACCCTAAAAGGGTTCACTGTAAAACGCTAACCTAAGGGTGTGTCAATATTGATTATGAAACCCTAGCCTACTTAGGGATGTTGATGAAATCTACAAAAACTATTCTTTTGATGTTTTGGTATTGTTATAGACTCGAAACGTCGACTCATAAATGGCTACTGTGGTTTCTCTGAACATTGAACAGTCTCAAGATGTTAGTAATGTAAAGCAAATTTAAAAAGATGAATGACCGTATCTTTTGCATGAAGAGAACTTTATAACAAAGCTTATAGTTAAGACATACCCTCCAAGTTGTTCCTTAACAAACCTTGT
>APFE030907653.1:136938-158190 GCA_000404065.3 Pinus taeda | reverse complement strand
TCAATGACAAAGGGGGAGACTATTGGTCAAGGTTTTCATTGATGTCAATATGGCGTTGTTGGAGATGGAAAATATTCTTGTGATACATGCCTTAAACCCTTTCATGATGTTTCCCTAACTACATGACAAAACCCTAAGTACATTTATGCCCTAGATTGGTGATGCATGATCTAAAGTCCCATAATAATATAGTAGATGCCTTAGCCCTAACACATTGATGCAAGTCCTAATACTTATGATGCCCTTAACATACATGAATGGAAGCCTATGTGAATGGAACCCTAAATATATGAAGAATACCTTCAATTAAATGAATGAAGCCCTAATCCTAATTAACTTGTTGGCCTAATTCTATAAAGAAGGAGCCCTAAACATTAAATGCATAAAACTAAAATCCTAATGGCAGCCATAAATAAAATAATAATGACAGTATCAGAAAAATAATTTTATTGGTGGTAAAATGACCCTATTTAAGGATGGGATTTGCATATGAGTGTAGAGGATTTTTTCCTCTTTCTAACAAGAAATTACATGCCCCCAAACTCCCTATCGTTGAAGATAAAATGAATTTTTAAGTTGAAAATTAATATTTTTTAATCCAAGCTGACATGAGCTGACTCATGCAAGTTGAACTTCTTAGAGCCTAAATTTGCCTTAGGTTGAAGGAAGGCAAAATTCAGGATAACCACAAACCACGCTCAGCCTCGTAACTAGCCCTACGAGGACATGAAAGGGCTCTCGCCGAGTCAATCTCGGTAAAAATAAGTAATAGGGTCTGAGATGAATTAAAATGGGAATTGATTTTAGGCTAGTAAATAAATATGAAAGAGGTATTTTATTGAATGAATGAATTTTCTGGGCTGTATGGGACAAAGACCAGCATGAGCTAAGAAATTAAATCAAAGACATAGATTGTTTCATGAGGCAAGATAGGCAGGAAGCTTAGCAATCTAACTGAAATAATATGGAATGGAAAGACTGTTAAGAGGCTGAAAAGGGCATGTATAATGAATCATTTTCAGACAGAAGAAGACACATAGAGGATGAATGTTTTCCAAGGCAAAGCAATAAATTGGATTCTACCTTTCTTACTCAAAAACATTCAGCTGGAAATGATTATGAATGAAATTGTAAAACATAACAAAATACATATGAAACAGAGAAGAAACATATTGCTAAACTCACACCACGGGAATCTCATGAATCAGAGCTGCATCCTTTTATTAATTCCCTGGCCAAACTGTATAGTAAAGCGCTGAGTTTTCCTCCACCTTTCCCAGAAACTCCAACCCTTTTTCAAAATGGTTTTCAATACAATAAATAAAACTCCATTATGAGAAAATGGATTGACCAAAAATAGGGGATTTTTAATCATTATTAACAAAAGATGAAAATCCAACCATCGGTAAAAGGTGCAACATTCAATATGAAATATGTTTGATGACTAATGAGTAGGCAAAACCTGTAGCGCAGACCTTTTGAAGCATAACTGAAGTCAAAAAATAGGTAATCGAATCATATTTTTCTGCCACAGTGGATATCTACATTTTAAATTTATGAGTTTCGGTGCTTTGACTACTCGCTTTCCCTTTTGCCATTTGAATAAAACTAATTTTTTAATAAAAATAGATTTGAACGGAGATTTGGCCTCTAGTGAAGGGAAAAACGCATTGTAAATGAATGGTCTGAGCTGTCCCAAGGCGAATCCATGTGTTTCTGGGCGATTGGAGTGATTTTGGGCAATTCTTGGGTTTCCTGGCTATGTGCGCAACACACCCAATGCGTCGCGCCGCACCAATGCACCTCGCCCGTGCTTTTTTACACTGTGCAGAGGCGCCCGATGCACCGCGCTCCTCCAATGTACCACGCCAATTGCCTAGTGCGTCACGCACTGATCTTTAACATGATTTTGGCTTCTTTTTGGGAACAAACCTTAATCCAAATTATCTTGCAGCTCTTTCATTCGGGTTGTGCCTTTAGTACTATCATCTTTCAAATCGGTCTCGCTTGTTTGTTTAAAATTTTGAACGGATAGTGATGCAGCAGCGCTTAAAGGATTTGTTTGCTAGAATGATACAACTGACTATGTGGCATCTAGAGGTGAATCAAGTTCCAAAATGTCATTTCCACAGATTTATGCTCCTTTGTATCTTTTGCAAACCTGGAACATGTAATCAGAAAAACGTTTATTTTCATCAGAACCAACTGCTTCCAGGACAGAGGAATGTTTTTTTGGCATGAGTTGTTTCTTCTCAAGCTCAAGAGCATGAAGAATAACATCTTCAAACAATCATCAAATTTGGACAAAGAGCAATGATGGAGGCTCAACCCATCGAATTCGTGCGCGTTTTGGGCGATGGAGGAAGTTTTCGGCAAATTTTTGGGTTTCTGGCTGTGTGTTCCATGCCTCACCAGTGCGTTGCACCCGTGTAATTTTGCACTGAATAGTTGCGCCCAGTGTGCCATGCAGCCCATGTGCACCACGCCACCTACTCTATGCACTGCGCCGGCTAATTTTTCTTCAAATTTCGCCTAATTTCTCACCCTTTCACAAAAATTTCTTTGAGTTGCCTCCTCTTTTTTCTTGGCATGCAAATGAATTTTCAAAATTTGGAGACATGCTATATACATTGGTTTTTCAAATCAATTTGCCACAAACCCATTTTTATAATGTTTTGCAAATAGCTTTTATTTCAACCTCTATTTTGGGCCTTTTCACTTCCCTTTCTCTTTGTGATGAACAGAATGACTTGAGCTCGGCTTGTCTTTGCAGGTATGGTGGTGTTGAACTTCAGCAAAGGATGACCGGGGCAGCTCCTGAAGATTTTCACAATTGAAAAACTTTGACAATTACATGACAGAAATGAAAATTTTCTTCAAAACGTATGTTTTGAAGAAAAGTCATGATCAAGCGATATAACGATGAAATTTTGCGATGAAAACTTATTTGGACACCTCCCTCATATGCCTGCTGATGTTATTAGTCAAGCTGAAGACTAAACCCTAGACCTAGTAACTGAAATGACTTGTTGATCAAGAGACTAAACAGGACTGTAAGTGACCTTAAGATTGACTTTGATGAACAGACTAGAGCCAGCAGGGCAAGGCATGAGGGTCAAGACCCTTCCGTCAAATTATGGCATGCCCCTAGTGGAATGCAGATGAATGATGAAATGAGACACCTAAAATGAAATACAAAAAAAGTTTTGATCTCTGAAGGAGGACTGACAAGACTGACTCTAACAAAACTTACCTCCAAGAAAAGTTTCTTTTCATTTATGATCAAAACCAGTATATATATGACATCTATAATTGACATTCCATTGTCAAAAATTTTGGTGAAAACACATAATTCAGACAATATTTGTAGGAGAAAATAAGAGGCTGAGGAGGACATTGAAGTTTACTGTTTGGGCAAATTTTTAAGGAGTTCAAAGAGGAATACCTCTATGGTATTGTGGATTTGTGGAGAGACTACATTACAATAGACTAGACTTAGCCTAGATTTATAGAAGGCTCGGATTTTTTTTGTAGACCTAAAGCTTTCCACTACAGTGACAGTTTCATATCTCAGACCTGTATCTGCAGAGGCTTATACCTTAAGAATAATCTTAGAACTTTTATATTTCATACCTGTTTTTGGAGGCTCAATTGAAGGAACGAGATTCTATAATTATATTTATATCATCATAATTTGAGATGTATCCCTATGGAAGCTAGTGAAGAGCCTCAGACAATCTTATATGTGGAGAAGCACAAATTAGAAAGTTGTTATATCTTTATCCAAGTGAAAGGTTCGAGGCAATTATATCTCTGTTTATGAAAGAGTTTTGAAGCTTTTATATCTTTGTCCAAGCGAAGGTTTTGAGGCTATAAGACTACTATATCAAAGGAATTCCTTGTTACGGGGAAAAGTAAGAGTTGTTATCATACTCATTTCACAAGGCTAAGTATATCCTACTAGTGCAACAATTTCAAAAAGGTACCTAATTGATAGAGATCCGATATCCTATATTTCTCTAAAGGTTTTTTAGCAGACTTGTTGCAGTACACAAGCACACTTGGAGTTCTCATTTTAACTATCTTGTAGTAGTAGATTGGTATACGTTTAGACCCTTTTTTAAGTTCTTTAAGACTCTCTACTAGCCTCTTTGGAGCAGACTTGAATAAGGAGTTAAGTGTCTTTTGAAGGAATTCCTTGAGGGTGTTTTGGAGGTGTACTGAAGTTGTTTTCAAGGGGCCTTTTGAAGCATATCTGTAGTAGTTTTGGGAAGATTTTGGAGACTGCCTTTTGGAGCAATTTATGAAGTGTAACTAAGGACCTCCTGGAGGTGATTTGGAACATGGTTGAAGACCTTATTTGAGAAATGCTATTGTAGCCTTTTGAAGACAATCCTAGAGCATACTTGAAGATCTTTTTTGGCTCATTTGAAAGACATCTTGGAGACACTTTGAACTAGACCTTTTAAGTAATCTGGAGGGGCATTTGTAGTGGTTACTTGAAGCATTTTCCAAAGCATATCTCGGAGCCATTTGAAGGCCTAGTGGAGCATTTTTTAGGCATAGAGCAACATTGTGAGAGCATAATTTGTTGTAGGAAATTTTGAAGTACACTTGAAGGTACTTGAAGAGAAGTCAATTAAGAATCCTTGAAGAAGGAAATCTACTAGACCATAATGCAATGTTGAAGGCCCTCATGATGTGACCTTGGAGAAATTTTTTGGGTGACATGAATAGCAGTGGTGATACCTCCTGAGAAGACAAAGTTGTCATTGATGAGGTAAGTGCTTTAAAGATTGATTGAGGGCATTGTTGAAGACGAACGTGAAGACTTTGTCAGGGCTAGTTGCAGACGATATTGGGATATGTGAAGAACTATTAAATATATCTTGAAGAATTAAAGCAGTGGGTTGGAATCACATTGTATTTTAGCTACAAAACTTCAATATCTAATTCATGATTATCATTGTTTTCTCCAATTTGATTGAATTCAATTTTATTGCTATCACAGTCCACCTTACTACCCTCATCAATATGCAAATTAACAAATTCTTCCTTCAATTGCAAAAAATTATCTAGCTGTTTGTCACTCTCAAAAACTTGCTAATATCTCACATTGTCTAGGACTGCAGGCCTATGTTTTATCTCAAATTCATATTTCATATTTGGATTGAAAGGTATCTTACATGTACTCGATGAGGTGGCCAAAGCATCAGTAGACACATTTTGATCTCTAGGAATCACAAACAGATGATATTCCAGAAAATATTGCAAGAAATCCAGGACAACGTTTCTATATACCCTCAATCTAGGTTGTTTGGCTGAATAATCACCTTTAATATGCTTAATGATTAATTTGGGATCTCCATGCACTAAGATCCTTTTGGCTCCTGACCTTTTCAAATTTTCAAACCCAAAATAAAAGCCTCGTATTCAAAAACAATGGTTGCACATTCAAAGGAAAGTTTATAGGAATAAATTTTTGACCTTCCTGATTTTGAGCCTAAGATCCATACACTAGCCCCAACTCCTTCCTTGTTGACTACACAATCAAAATCCATATTCGATAAACCTTCTTCATCATAATCATTTTCTATTTTAGTCTCCAGCATCACACCTTCTTATTTTTCTAATTTTTTGTCCATGTTTTGAGCCTCATCCTCCAAACATATATCATTATACATTATAAATGATTCCATGACTAAATGTATAGAATAACAAGATAACTATTTGGTTTATCTTAACTACTTACCATCTACTTCATGAGAGTTTCCCTACACAAATTCCTTGGTTGTCCAAATATCAGGATAGTGTCATATGACATGTCCATTTGCAGTGATCCCTTCAATGTCGCACCCCAAGACCTAGATAATGACATACCATACTTTGGTGGGATGTCAACCATAACCACATCCATGACCACACTCTTAGTTATAATTTGTGTAAGGGTGACACATAAATCCTTTATCAAACCAAGACACTTCACTTTACTGGAGTCAAAAGAAAACAAATATTTGTATGTTCTGGTTATATCCAACCCCAACTTTTCCATGATCACCTTAGGGATTAATTTGCTCGAATCTAACATGGCATTATGCAAAAATAAATCCTGAATATTAAGGCTAATATAGAAAGGTGGCACATTACCTTCCTAAGAAATTTTCCTTCAACCTCCGAACCAAAAAGTAACTATGAATGATCATCATTTAAATTCATTGTGTTTGATACTTCCTCAACCTTCAATGCCTTCAAAATTTGACCTTTATATGCATCCTTTTTCATCAATTCAACTAATGGGACATAAATTTTATTTTTGGATATTTCATTCTCGAGATTAAAAGATGATTGAGATTTTTCTACCTCCTTAACATTTGTATCTTGATTTTGAGGAGTTTCTTTGGAAGAATCAGCCTTTGTCTGACTGGTGGAAGGTGTATCAACTTGGATCTTTTTGGGAGAATTTGTTGGGAATTGCTTGTTAATCAAATTATACTACACTATGGACTTCCATAATATCATTTTGATATCATTTTATGTAGTCTTCTAATTATGTAGGCATGACATCTTGTTTTGATTGAAAGAACAAATCGCGTTCCTCCTTTGTCAAGAAAATGTTGCATACATCTCCCTTGCCAAAAAGATTAATATGAACCTCTTCTTGCTCTTCTGTTGTTTCTTGTTCTTATTTTGCATAATTTTGTTGGAAAGGAGGTCTGATTTGTTGTTCATCTGCTGAATTTCTTTGGTATTTTTTTTATTTGGATATCTTTTCTTCTGAAGTTTGGATTTTTGATTTGAGGACCTCCTTGAGGCTCTCTTGCAACAACCTATCTGTCAAGGTCATTTTCTCCATGGTTTTAACCAGATTATCCAACTTAACATCTGATGATGTTGAATTCTCCTCCTTGATAGTTTCCCTCTTCTTGGACTTTAACTTAGCTTTCTTGGCTAGTAAGTTTGGTTCTACATTTACTGCAATCTTTTGCATGTCTTCCAAAGTAGTTGGACTTCTTTCTCTTAATTGGTAGGCCATGTCAGCATCAAATCCATCTAGATAATGAAGCAAGGCCAAACCCAATGGAGGATTTAATTTTGCTAGAATAGATTTATAAGTATTGTTGAATCTATTTGAGTACTCTTGAACTAATTCACCTAAAGCTCTTCTCAAACTTTCATATTTTGCAAGAATTTGAAGTGGATTCTTCTTTACCTCCCACCAAGAAAGGAAAACTTCATGAAATTGTTGTAAATTAGCAATACTGCTTGCTACCAGCCCTTTGTACCATTTCCTAACTTACTCTGCTAGCCTTTGGGCAAAAAGCCTCAGTTTCACATCATCATCATCTACCTCTTCAAAGTATGTAAAAACGTTCATTTTGTTTATAGGTTGTTGTGTTGCAATTGTCCTTGTACCATCAAATTGAGGTATGTATTGTCCATAGTTTTGTGGCATGGAATTCAAAGGCGCTTGCAAAACTAGTGGGGCATATCGAGATGCCATGATTATGGTCTAAGAGCTGGATATACTCACTACGGTACTTGATGATGAAGGTGGCAGAGGTGAGGAAACTACAACCTATTGAGTTGTTGTAAAGGGAGGAGTATAGACAATAAAAATAATAGGAACAAAGCAATGAGAAGGTATCAAAGTAATAGTAACTAAAGGAAAAAAGATGTAGTAGCATTCTATTGAAATGTGGATGATTTTTCTGCAACCTTATGCAGTTGATGAACTAAGCCCTCAAGTTTGTGGAACTGTTATAAAATATCTATGTCAGACTTTGAAATACCAATTTTTTGTGTAGGGATAAGTCGTAGTAATTTAGATTAATCAAGGACTATTTTAGACACAAAGGTTTTAGATTTAGATCTAAAAAGGCTATGTTCAAAAGGCAAATCGAATTCAATGTCCTCACATTAGGGGAGTTTTGAGGTCTAAAATGGGCCTCCTAAGGAAATTATAAAATAATAGTGGAAATAATAAAATAAGATTAGATTACATCATCAAATTTTAGAGGGATAAAGGAAAAAACTATTTTTTGAACTCGTATTTTTCACTTAACTCCTTGTGGGTTTACTTAAATTTCAAGCGAAAACACTTATTGGATGCAAAATTTGATTCATCATCCAAGGATTACCCATGTTGCATACTTTTTATGGACCCTACTACAAGAAAAATGAGAAATACATGAAAAAGCGTGATTCCAATCATGTTTTTCATGTATTTATCATTTTTTGTGTTGCAGGGTCCATCAAAAGTAAGCAACATGGGTACTCCTTGAATGAGGAATTAAATTTTGCATCCAACAAGTACTCCCGCACAAAATTTGAGTAAAACCTTAGGGAGATAAGTTGAAAATACAAGTTGAAAAAATATTTTTATTATTTTATTATTTTTTAATCTTTTTACTTTTTAACTCCAAAAATGGTAAATCATCCTCCATGGTTGACATCATCATTTTGAATCCTATTGGTACTTATAAAGTTTATTTTGGTTGTACATTTTTCTTAGGAAGCCCATTTTAGACCTCAAAATTCCCCTAATGACTGTTATAATACTTTCAAGAAGGGTTTGAGATCTTTGGACATGAATGTTACTTGCTTGACCTTATTTAAATTTATTTTTCCTAATCAGCTTCTCACCCGGATCACTTACAAGTTTAAGAGGATCAGGATCTAGATGTGATCATGTGTGGATCTTTCTAGAAGCCAAATTTCCAACAACTAGTTTTAAATGCAACTTTTTAGTGAAATATTAAGCCTAATGATTTCTACCTCACTATTACCCACAGAAATTAGGTTTAAGCCATTGAAATCAATGTTTAGCAGGGAATATTTAGTTTTTGACTCCCCAATATGGTCACCACAATGTTAAAACTTCGTAGTTTTCCTAGGCTGAGGAGGAAAATTGCAGAGGTAACCAAAAACCTCTTTTGGACCAGAATCTAGACCTTCTGGCCTAGAGAGGGCTCTCTCTATCTGAATTTTAAATCATGGTCTTAGGTTTTAGGCTAGTTATGAATATCAAAAGATAGGTTTCAAAATTATGGTTGCAGGATGAAGGAGAGGTCCATTGGGCATGGAGTCATAAGGATTTTCAACAATCAATCACAAATATACAAAACAACTTAAAATAGGGTAAGGTAGGAAAACTCCTGGATATATTAATGAGATGAATGAGAATGAGGATATATTAAATATAAAGCATACAAAGATGAATTTTATATTTAATTTTAGAAGGAAAACATTTAGATTGCTTAACAAGCCAGTGCAAAGTACTGTGAGTAAATTCTACTCATAATCTTCTTATAAACCATTAAGAAGGTGCATTCATGTATAAACAAGAAGAAAAGACACATTTCAAAAAAGAGAGAGACATCACCATTTATCTAACACAGGAATCCTGAAACAACCTACCTTTGTATTGTTGAATTGATTACTTTAATAAAACTCCACAGCTTACAATCAAGGGAAAGATGTTCTCTTTTCTCCACAATCAACCCTTTCTAATTTTTTTTACAAAATATTTATAGAGTCTATCTCAAAAATATTTGGACTTGAAACAAGATTTGTTACAAAAATAATATCTACTAAAATTATGTAGATATTTCAAAAATAGAACTGAATAGTAGCAATTCTAGACTGATTTAGATGTTTTTCACACACTTCGAGGATTGTTGTTGATGACAGTAGCTATAATTTTTCTCTTCTATTGATTCCTCTTGATATGTAGGATTATGTTCCCCTTTTTCTTGTCACTAGTCACTAGAATTCTACTTGATTTACTCAATGAGCTCCAGTTGTTTATCCCGTCTATTTTCACTTGAAATAGGGAAGTTTACCATGTTTCTAAATCTTTCATCCACCTCTGTATATGTTTCAAAAGTTGGTTTATTAAGAAACAGGTGTTGAATTTCATGTTGGCTAAACAAGTCATATTGTAAACCTTCAATGGAAGTTTGCCCACTTATTATCCCTTTTACTTTGAAAAATTTAAATCTATCTGTAGCTATATTGCACAATTGGTCTTGGTAAGTTTCTAATGGAATCAATTTGCCAATAGAAGCTCCCAAAGGTGGAAGCCCTTTCTCCTAAAATAGATTGAATTTTCTATTGAATATGCTTACCTATATCTCTAACACTTTACATTGTTTTCTATTTGTGACATTAAATTTTTATTTGCTAGAACTCTTTTTACCTCCATGACTATGTCTGTTTTGGCCTGAATTTGTAGTTCTTTGAGATCATCCTTGGTTTTTGAGTTCAACAACTTGATGATTTTGCGTGCTTCTGTTGGCTTGTATTCGATCTCAACTTTTCTTTGTTCAATTGTTGCCTTGACGTTTTGTACCAACTATTCTTGCTCAAATATAATTTGAAAGGATGACCATAGCTCTGTGATACTGGCATTAATATTATACCATATATTTTTCTTAGCTTCTGCCAATATTTGTACTATTAATGATTTGTCTTCATACTTTTTCTGCACTTCTGCTAAATATACATTGTCAATGTTAATCTTATTTTCTTCCATTCTTTTCAATGTTGCTAACAGTCTTTCATTTTCTTTATTGGTCAATGATAAATCTCCGAGAGCTTTTGCTAATTTTTTAGAGGAATTTGCAGTGGCTGACTATGTTCTTTCTATTGAGGTTGTTATCATTGTTTGTTGTGATGATGTACCTGTGGCTGCTAATTGTTCCTTTTCTTTCAAAAGTACCTCCATGTTTGTCTCCATCTTCTGAATTTGAACATTTTTCTCAATTATCAACTTGAACAAATTTTCTTTCTCTACTTATAGCTAAGTAATTTATTTTTCCTATGGGTGCATTGTAGTTGAAAGCTTGAGTTTCTTTCTTAGGGCTTGAATGTCAACATTTTTGTTTTTTATCATTTCCTCAGTTTCTTTGATGTCACTAGGATCATATCCTAGTTTAATCACCAAATCTTCAATAGCTTTAGTTATGCTGTGTTCGGCCAAGGATGACATTATTTCCATCTTCAGCTGTGAATGTATATTGTTCATAGAGGCTTGCATTTTAGAGGATGCCATGGATAAACTTGTTAATGTTGAATACATCATCTCACCAACTTGTTTATGAAATTCAATATAATCAATGATATGAATCTTCTTGGTGTCAAAAGCAAAGACAGGTGTTTTGTAATCTTCTGCACTTTTAAGGACTGGAACTGTAGGTTCCAAGAAATCTAATTGGAACTGTCTCTTCTTTGTATCAAGTGCAGAAAACAGTTTGTGTTGGGTAGTAGAAGACTGATTCTAGAATTATGAATAAGTTGTGACCTTCAATGCTTCATTCTTCCTCTTAATCTCTTTGGGCTTGGAAAAACTATTTTTTTGTGTTGCAATCTGAGAAGAAGAAGACACGGGAGACTATGTTTTGTATTCAATATGTACAAAATAAGTAGTGGGAAAACCTGTTAGAACAATTGTAGTTTTCTCCTGTGAGCCTTTTTCTTCTGAGGATTCCTCCCAAGTGTTTGTTTTCTTTCTTCTCTTGGAAATGAGAAAATATGTAGCTTAAGATTCTATGTTTGTAGGAGACATAACTTCCCTTAACCTTTTAGTTTATTTTTCTTTTGAGATAGGAGTTTGTAGGGATGTTTGACTCACAATCTGTTCTTCAGCTTCCTGTAGTGTATTCTCTGTCCACTCCTCTTGATTTTCATATTTCTCTATTTCTGGTCTAGGTGTATGTACATAAGGTGTGGTCCTCTGCTCTACTCTTAATTTTGAAATTATCCCTAAAGGATCATAAGACCATGTGAAAATCAATTTGAATTTAATTTGATTCAATAAACATCTGCCTCCTTTGCTTCTTCTCTGGTATTGACGATGAAATGGTCAATTTGTGCCTTCATCTTAAACAATGCCTTCCGCTTTTTTGATACAAAATGTAAGTAATCCATATTCATCATTTTCCTGATGTATTCTAAGGAAAATATTCTTATTGGCACAAAAATTGGTAGCATGTAAGGAGGGAGTTAACATCCATATCCCAATTTTTATGTAGTTTTAATAAAGATACCAATTTCCAATCTTGGCTTTCTCCGTAAGATGTAAAACTCTCTTGATTTCTGTTGAAATCCTTGGTATAAAATCATTGCTAAGGAGACATAAGGACACATGCAAGAACCATTACAAAATTACTGAAGGAGTGTTCTTCTAAATTCTTTCTCACCAAGGAAGTCCAGTGAATGACCTATCGTGGTCTTCCCTGTGCATCCAACTTTTGTAATTGAAACTTGAATCTCTATGCTTGATGAAATAACAGAAAATATACAAGAACCAACTAGTGTTTGAATGCACCTTCAACATAAAACATCACAAATTGATCATGAATAACATCTGATAGAAACTTATTGTAATTGAAAATGATTGAGGGCTTCTGACCAATAGAGAACACTGATAAAATCCTAATATTAATTCATATGCCCATTGATATGTAGGATAACCTAATAAGCAAGCAACCATAAAAATAACTTGCCTTGACATTTCAAGAAAGATAGAAGTAGAATATGAGGGATTTGTTCTAGGTAACTTGAAATTCTCAAGAAATAGGACTCACAAATATGAGCTCGTTGAGGGAAAGTGAGTTTCTAATATATATCCATGAGTGAATTAGTGTAAAAAGGATACAAGGGGGTTTGAGGATCAATATAAAGTGCTTGAAAAATAGCTTCAAGTGTAATTACAAATAGATTTTCATTGTTTTGGGCAATTACAGCCCTTTGGCTAGGGAGATATCTGAAATGACACCATGTAACAAATTCTGGAAAAACATGAGTTTGAGGGAAAATGAATTGGGGTAATAATATTCCCAAATTCTCAATTCATCATTGACATCTAAGAACTTTTGGTTTGCCTAGTTGTGGAGTTCATATAGATAGAACTCACATTGGGTCTCTAAAATCTTATACATTGTGTCGACCATGGGAAGTTCATCAAGATTTATAACAGCCGGCAATGTAGGGCTTTCTACAACCAACTTCACTTTGGCTTTGTGGGATGACATTTCTGATTGCAAATTAGAAACTAGGGAATCAAATTATCATATTGTAACGATCACTGGTGTAGGAAGACGATGGCGTGGTTACGAAATTTGGGACCGAACCTGCACTGGTAAGAACTAAAATAGCGAAAGGAATGTATGCAGGGTGATGTGTAGCCTTCTAAATGGGGGGATGAATGGTTAAACAGGAAAATAATTGTTTCTGATGCATCTCATTAGGTAAATTAGACGTTGGCAGGAAGCATTAACTATTAAATGGTCATATGACTATTGGCAGGGAAATGTAATGATTTAAACAGTTATATTGTGGGGGCGAAAGGGATAATAACAAGTGGCAGAATTTGAGTGGAGTGGGAGCGGGAATGGGAAAGTTGTTTCCAGAGGGGGGGTAGGCAGTAAGTTGTTTCGGAGAAGGGGGGCCTAAACTCATTGTGGGGTTGCCATGTATGATTTGGTGGTTTCCAAAAAGCCTCTTTTCCATCCCTCCTCTTGTTAACTTCTGAAAGTGGGTAGGCACGGGGGGGCAAACTTTTCCTTCACTGTTGATTCGAGCTGGGACAACCTTGTCCATTCATTCATGAAATAACTTTATCAAAAAGGAAAAAACGTAAAATCTTTGATTTATTTACAAATTAAATAATAATTCTCCATTAACAAAAACTAATAAAATGGTTTGGTGCGGCATTTAAACTATCACGCTTTATTTGGGACATTTATTTTTTATTTTTTCATATATTTTTCTTTTGTCCTTTTTTTTATTCTCTGCCCATTTTTGTTTCTTTATTTTCCTGTTTTTTTATTTTTTCTTTTCTATTTTTTTTATTTTTCTTTCAAAAAGATAAAAACAAATAAAGTAAAAGATAAGTTACAACATCTTTTGAGATAAATAGCTAGACAAACATACTTTGATCATTATATTATAGGACCCTAACACAACACTTGGGAGGAATTAGAGAACATATTTATGCAGAAATGGGGTGAGAAGAAAGACCATGGGTACTTTCTGACTGAATTTAATGCAATAAAGAAAATTCCAAATGGAGATGTGATATGGGTGGCTCCAAAGACGCTCAGAAGTCAAAGAGGGTTTAGAATATCTCAAAAATCAAAGTCATCTTATTGAAGTGAAACTAGGACTAGATTGTAGTGCTCGTTACCTGGATTCCAATGGTGTGAACAACATTAAAATCCGAGTTTGTATGCTCAAGTTATAGTTGGTCAAAGTTTTGGTCAAACTTGACAAATGCTAGTCTTAATGAGGCAACAATTTGGTAGCCTCTCAGCGCACGGAATTCGACCACTCGAATGGGCGAATTTGTCACCTACTTAATTTTTCCAATAACCCTTATTTTCCAGTGGAAAAATTTTAGCTACATGATTAATTAAAAACTATTATATATATATATAATATATATATATATATATATATTATATAATATATATATATATATATATATAATATATATATATATATTTATATGGGTGATGGCTACCACCCCGCCCACAACATTTGTATATATGTCCAATAAAAAAAATAAAAATATCAAATCAAGAGGGCAAGTCGCCACCCCCACCACACCCCCACAACGAGTATATATATATTGTATATGTATATGTATATATATATATATATATTATATTATATATATAATATATATATATATATATATATATATATATATTATATATATATATATATATATATATATATTATAGATATATTATATATATATATATCTATATATGTATATTATGTATATATGTATCTTATATATATTATATATATATATATATATTATATATATATATATATATATAAAGAAAACAATCACAGAGAAATTCACAAAAATTCAATTGTGATTCACACCAATTTCCATCTTTCTATTATAGAAATATTCTGATCATTTTACAAATGAGTAATATTGAGCCCTTCCTTCCTTTATATAGGAATTTTGAGGGAAGTCTTGTTTCCCTAGATTCTTCATTTCAAATCATATTTAAAACAAATCATCTAGGAATTTCCTTAAAGATATGATCATTTCGAATCATATCTAAAACAAATCATCCAGGACTGTCCTTAAAGACATGACTTTCAAAAGGTCCTTTTATCGATAAGACTTAAGTGGACTAGGGAAATTTTACACAGTGGAGATTCTTAAGGAGGAACCCACTAAAGCAAGTAAAGAATATTATGGAAAAGTAAACACAGTGGAGATTCCTGAGGAGGAACCCACGAAAGCAAGTAAAGAAAATTATGGAAAAGTAAACACAATGGAGATTCTTGAGGAGGAACCCACAAAAGCAAGAACACCATGCACCATACTACAGAGAGGAGATTCTTTACGGGTGAACCCCTCAATAGCCGAGAAAGATGAAATGAGAGTCTACCAGTCCTGTCCTTTTGTACTTCTGTCAAAATCATATTCAAAATCAGAAACAATGGGTACTTCATGATGAGGATCAAGGTTTATTCTTGGTATGATTTGAGTGAGCCAAGGTGGCTCATGTCCAAAGTAAGCTAAAAAATATGAAGATGCCATAAAATGATCACAGTTAGCTAGTAGAATACCAATTTATCCAAAATAATCGATGTTGATGTTGAAATGATAGCTTGTCGGAGAGCTGTCAAGGGTGATCAACACTGTGGTACCTTGATAAATAAGATCATATCCAAAGATATCATATCTCGGACTTCCTTCTTCCATATCTTTATGAAGAAAAGATAAATTCCAATGTGGGCTTACTTTTCCAAGATCATATTTCCTTGGAAAAAATGAATACATTAGCAAATCCATCCATTAGCTCTAATGTCTGAAAGGGGATACAACATCTTCACAATACATTACATTAAAAATTCTTCCCCAAGCTCTAGCATATTGCAAAATTCCATAATAAGCCATCCAAGTTATACTTGGGTCAGACATATAAACAATTTTTGGGTGGTTTTCCCTGGCTTGACCAAAAGATATGATTATTATTAATGAGGCTCCATTTGATGTTATAACTGTGTCTCCTATCCTCGGAATTGAACCATTTTTATAAAGTCATTTTATGGATTTCTAATGGAAATGACAAATTTTTGAGAAAAACAATCCCAACATAACTGATAATGGCATGATGGGCATAAATTGATTTGGGATTGGGATTTTGAAGACCTTTCTCCTATCTCGAATTTCTTTATGGATATAAACTTTAGATCTCATGTTCCTTCTCTGGTCATCATATCAGCGAGATAGTTTTCTTTCCTTGTTTTGTAGATAATATCAAAATCAAATCCTTCGAGCCAGAGTGCCCATATTATGACTCGAGGATTCCCTTGATCCAACAATTTTTTATTTTGAAGCATACCTTTCATATGTTTGAGGTATGTTTTGACGGTAAAATGCACACTTTTCAGGAAAAGAAAAAAAAAATAATCCCATTCTTAACAGCTAGTATTTCTTTATGGGAGGATGGATATTTCAATTTAGTTGGCGAAAATGTTCCTAAAGCATAAGCACAAATCTCATCTCTCTTATGATGCTTTTTTAGAATAATAGCATCCCAACAAGAGTTATAAGCATCAATTTCTAAAATGAAAGGCAAATATTTTTTAGGAAGGGACAAAGATGGAAAATTCTTAATTTTATCTTTGATGCGTTGAACTACTACGGTCATCTGTGGTAGCCATACTGAATCCTTTTTTAATCTCTGTTGAATAATTATTGTATCCTTATCTTGTTTTGGGTAGATTTGCAGAATATAGTTTAAACATCCCATGAATCTTTGGACAGATTTGATATTAAGAAGTTGGTCTGGAAATATCAACAAGGGTTGCAGAACATGAGGTTGCAGTTGGATCTTCCACTAGGAAATATATAATCCAAGATATTCAATCTTGGTTTGAGCAATGATGAACGTATCCTAAGTGGTAGATAGAACTAAATCATGCTTGAAAACAACCTGATAAAATGTTTCCAAATGCTTCTTGTGATGTTGTATGTCTCTGTTGAAAACTAACAAATCATCCATATATACAATAATAAAATCAAAATCATGGAAACTATCTTCCATGTGTTCCTGAAATTTAGAAGGCACATTCTTCAGGCCAAATGGCATAAGTATCCATTAGTACTGCCACCTTGGAACAACAAAAGCGGCCTTATATCTATCCTCGGGATTTATGCCTATCTGCCAGAAATCACTTTTCAAATCAAACTTGCTAAATACATTAGCACCTGAGATTTTTGCAAGAAGCATATCTTTGCTGGGTAGAGGATACCTGATGGGTTCTAATGCTTCATTTAATGCCTTGTAATTGATCACCAACCTCTTTTTTCCTCTTTTATGTTCTGAGTGTTTGTTGACATAGAAGGTTGGGCACACCCATGAACTTTTGCAGGGTTCAATTAATCTTCTATCCAAGAGTTGTTTGAATTCTTGTTGTCACAAATTTTTCTCTGTAGGGCTCATGTGGTTGGATGATGCTTTTTGTGGTTTGTGATCAAACCCTTTTCTGAAAGGAAGTGAAACAAAATACTTTTCCCGGAACCAAAATGCATCAAGGTGATCTATTGTGCATTCTGTTCTAAGCTTATGTGCAATAAATTTGAGAACTTCTTGCCCATTAAGGTCAGCATGTTTGATAATCTTTTTAACTTTTGACAAGTCTTCAATAGCTTCAGCAATTGTATCCACATTATCAGGAGGAATCCTGATAGAGTATGTATTTGTCACAAGGACAAATACTTTCTCATTTTCGACACTGAAGGTGATCTGGTCCTTATCAACAATCATAGGCATGTGTCTTTTTACAAAATCTTGACCAAGAAGAATATCATAACCATATCGTAATTATACAAAGTAACATATTGATCCAGGTGGCTCCAGAGACACACACAGGACAAGGAGGACTCAGGAAAGCTAAAAAATCAAAGTCATCAGAATGCTTTTGAATTAGGACTAGAGTGTAGATCTCGTCGTCTTAATCGTGGTGGTGTGAACGGTTCATCAAATTGAGTCCATATGTGAAAGTTAGAAGTAGTCAAAGTTGGATTGACCTTTTAATGACAGGGTAGGCTTAAGGAGGCCACAAATTCAATTGAACCCGGCCACCAGATTCCGGCAAGCTCTGACCAAATTCTGGGCAAATTTGTTGCCTCGTTAATTTGCCTAATTTGGCCTAAAATCTGAATTTTTTAAAATGGTTTTATATAGTGAAAATTAAAAAATAATAATAATATATATATATTTATATATATATAATATATATATATTATATATATATAATAACGTTGGGGGTGGGGGCCACCAACCCCACCACCCCCCCTACACACATATATATAACATTGAATGGGTGGTGGGCAGGCCAACGGAGGTGGACCCGGCCCATGCCCTCACCACCACACAACTAAAGGCCGAGGGTGGCGGGGCTCAAACCTGCCCGACCAGAACGATCGGCCCACCTCCCGGGCACCCTCACACATAAATAAACAAACCACGCACCATCCAACCAGCCATGAGGTATGTACACGTCCCAACAGCCTTTAGAAATGTTACATCCCAGGGAATAGGAGATGATGGTATGTGGGGGAGCAGGCCACTAGAATGGGTAGACCTGCCTCCCAAAACATTCAAATAGTTGCATTGTATTGTCGCCGGTTTCAAACATTAAAAAGTTTTCAAAGATATTTATATGTAGCGGTTAATATATATAACAACATACATATAAAATGGGAGGGGCGGGGTTTGACCGCCCGATCCCTCCCCTAACAACCAACTATTATTGCCATTACACCAACTAGGTACGTTGGTAAATCCACCCTCAAATATATATAAAACCTCATTTTTATCAGAGTGGGGGGTCAGAGGGCAGAAGGCACATAGTTCAAGATAGAGATGGAGGAACTAGGAGTGGGCATGTAAATCGAGGTGAATTAATTATTTTTTAATGCAGGAACCATAAATTTTGCAGGAGGGCCAAATTTCCACTTTGTCAAAATTTGACAAATTTTATATGGATTCAACACCTCTCGTCACCATGAACACAATGCCATTGTCCATTTCTCCATCAAAGTTCTACATTTTTCGATCATTTTTCGGAATGCACGTGGAACCATGATCGCTGTAAAAATAGGGAGCAGAGCCATGAGCCTTGAAATTTTCCCGAGGAGGTAAAATTTTTCCATGTCGGAATATAGTCAAGTTTATACTTGTTTTTCATGGTTTTCTGCAAGGATCGCAATGGCGAGATCAGATTCGCCATCTGAGTTGCAGATTTCCAATCCACCCATGGAGCAAAATCTTTGAGGAATCTCAGGGAATCTAAAATATTCCTTGAGCTCCAGATTCTCAATTTCTCAGAATTCAAATTTTGGACAGTCAATTTTGCACTACTCGATGCCACAAATTTGATGGTGCACTCAAATTTCTCATTCTCTCATTCTATTCTTCAGCCACTTTTCTAAGTGGAATGCAGGTGTCAACATCCATGTGCGCGCAGTCATACGATTGATGCCGTGAGATTGATGGTCCGAGTAGCTTTAACAGTTTGACATCCACTTCTTCATATGGCCCCTGGTTGTGAGGTATATGATGTGTTCATGTACTTCTTCTTTATGCATTATGCTGCACAGAAACTTGATTGATGTTGATGCAAGATCTTGTTTCTTACATGTTATCATGATTCCTTGCTTGATGTGATGCGGAATCATCTATGTGATGTACTTGCTGTCATGATTCATCATGTTATGTTTTGAGATCCCTTTTGTTGTATGTTGCTGGGATATTCTTGTTGTCGTCGTGCATGTTTTCGCATTGAGATCCCTTTTATGCCATGTTGGCAGGATGCTTATCATGCATGAGTTTTATGTCATACTAATAGGAGTATTTTGACTGAGAGTTCCTGTAGTGGAAAATCTCTTAGAGCCACTCCTGCGTGAGGGAATTTTCCTTGTATGATCGCGACGTCATCTCTTGTTTACATCATCACTATTGACAACACTTAATGTAGCGGCCTACACCATCTTGACACCGAGGCCCGAAGACATAGTCCCTCCTGGATGAACTTCGTTATCAACGACTTATGGTTTTATGTTGCTGATGTTTGCCTTGTTCCTCTTCTTTACAACATGCACATGTATTCACTCATGTTCTTTTAAAATGAAATTTAACACATCACAAAAGTAAAAGGTCTTGGAAGGGTCCTTCGTCACACCCGGACCTGGATCAAGTGGTATCGAAGCTATCTTTATGTTGATGTGAATTGCAGCATGAACAATGGAATGTGCAGCGACAGAGGATGAAAAAGTGATGTACAAGAGACCATGCTCAACATTTCCAAAAGAGTGGAAATCATGTATGAAACTCTACAAAAAGAGAGAGAGGAAAAGGAGCGATTACAGGTTCAGTTGCAAGCCATAGAAGAGGCCATGGAAGAACTGAAGCAAAACAAACATAATCTTCAAACAGAGAATGCTAAATTGAAGATGTGTCTACATGAAGAGAAAGAGGAAAACAAATTTTTCTATGACAACTGCAAGCAAAGGATGAGGCCTTGGAAAAGTTGCAACGTGACCCATGTGAGGTAAAAAGTAGTTCTCTGAATTCATCTATGTGTCCTGATGATGATTTCGTTGTTTTTGAAAATCACACCACAAGAATTGGTTCCAAACTGTTGAAGAAAATGGGGTATGAAGGAAAAGGCTTGGGCGTTAATGGCCAACGCATTGTCAACCCCATCAAAGTAGAAGAATTATCCCATCATGTAGGACTTGGGTATGTCGAAAAGGAAGTTGGGGAATGCACCGAGGTAGCTAGTGAATAACCAACAACAGATGATGAGAAGCCATGATTAGTTCTTTCCAAATCAACAAAGGAGGTAAAAGATGTTGATTTCCTTTCGGTTTCATTGTCACGTAGTATGATTTTTTTTGGAGATTTGGAGATCCCAATTACAGGGACAAACATGAGGCTCCTTACCAGGACGAGGCACGAGGAGGAAAAAGAAATTGGTGTTAATAACCAAGGCATAACTCAACCTTGGAGGTTGTGCATAAACATTAATTTGCAAGCTCCAGATACCCTAAAGGAGAATGCTTGAAGGTTTCAAAGTCATTCTAGACATCGTTGAAATTTTCGAGGAAAGAGAATAATGGGAACATATCCCCATCATCCAACAGCAGTGCCCATTGTAGGGAAAGAGCTAAGGCAAGCTCTCATTGTCATACTTACACCAGAGACG